>WEDG01006551.1:0-109844 GCA_017591395.1 Schistocephalus solidus
GCCTGTTTCTCACTATAAACAATCTGACACACATGAAACTATCCCGTTGCGCTAAAGGCCGTGGCTTGGAAGGTTGCCAACGGACAGGATAACTCGGACCGCGTGGTCAACCCAATCCGTGTGGTTTGTGTGGAGTGGCTGACTGGTGGACTGAGAGTCAGGCTGCAATGACTCCTTTTTAATTTGGCCTTTATGGCACTCCCACTCCGTGGGATCTGAGTCAGGTGTGGTGGTACACTCAGGGGCGGCTCCGGCCGCGCCAGCCACCTGCACCCTCTGCCATCTTCGGTCTTCTTGACATTGGGCTCAGGTGGGGGAGGAGGAGAGAGCGCGGTTGCTGCAGCGCAAGGCTCCTATCACTTAAATCTAATTCACTTGCAAATCACCGTCCCTGCACCACCTGGTGTGGAGCATACGGTGGACCTCGTCGAAATCGACGGTTGAACTGTCATGTCATTATCATTCCTTCTGCCAGTAGTAACTCAGCATTCCCATAATTCAGTTGCGTACAGGTCAGTATACTTAATGTAATAGGCATTTCATATGAATACTCCTATTAAAACAGTACATGGGAAATCTATGCACAGGCATCCCGAAGAAGCGATGACTACATAGATCAAATAATGGATATCACCATATCTGTAGGTATGGGCAAAGCTGTGTTTTGATGTGCCAGTGCTGTTCTGTAAGTATTAACGGTATCTTCCAAGTAGGTGTAAATCCAATTTATTTTTGAATGCGTTGGTCATTTTCGCCATTATGTCTTCCGCCGTGAGTCTTTTCGGGCTCTTAAAACGCTTTGAAAACGAGTGGTGACGAACATTCAGGTAAAATAAGGTTCCTTTAAGATTGAGAAAATTCTAACACATATTATTGATTGTCGTTGTGGCCAATGAGAAGAAGTCTTCGAAGTGGAAAGTCAAGTTCCCGATTCCTCACGACCCACTTAGTCCGTATAAGATTGCCTCGGATCTGCCTGTACTCAAGAGGCAAATTGTTAAGCATATCAGGTCTGAATTTGTATGATAAAGACTTTAGACCGTTAACGATTTCCGTTGCCCTCCTTTGAATCTTTTCCAGTAGCCTTTAATCTTTTTTCTCCCATGGTCGTCAAGCATGAACTCCATCTTTCAGGTGTGAACCAATAACCATTCCCTATAATTTTCGAACTATTTTCTAATCGATATCTACCAAATTTCTTTTTATGGCAAAAAACACTGGCCACCTTTTGACCGCCCTTATACGTTGAGTAGAGAACTTTAGGCAAGACAAATAGTAATTCGTAAGTCTCTTTGCTCAGATACATTTGACAGGCACCTTCTGTCAGGGAATTATTTGTGAGCGTCACCCATTGCGCTTGTCATCTTCGTTTTCAGCCTCAATGCGACACATTTCTTATAGTTGAACTTCATCAACCATTTATTGGACCACTTACAGAGACGGTTGAGTCCTTCTTTTAAAGTTTGATCAACCTTACTGTATTTGATTGGTTGCCATATATTGATGACATCTGCAAACATGACTCCCCTGTCGTCCAATCCATTCATGCACTCATTCACATAGACTAAGAAACTCAATGGTACAAAATGGAGCCCTGAGATACACGGCTAAAATCTGGCCCTGAAATTGATTTCGCATTGCCGGTGGACGCGTACTGCAATTAGCCTATCAAGAGGTCTTTTATCCAATTTAGTAAATTCTTCCTTATCCCGGATTATTGAACCTTGCAAAATAACCGGTGGTTTGGAACAGTATAAACGGCATTTTTGAAGTCTATATAGGCGAAATCATCTAAGTACTTTGACCACTGCTCCATTGAAAAGGGCATCTTAGTCAAGCAAGAGTAATTTCGTCGAAATCCGTGTTGGGCAATATCAGCGGAGTCTTTTTCTTTGAGAAATTTGATGCTAGCCTTATTGCAGATCCTTTCCATATCGTTGCAATAAATACATGCTGGTTTTTGCGCTGTTTCTGGATCCACCGAATATTATATATTTGCTACTTTCCAATCAGAGGGGAAGATACCTCAATCAAAGGGCGACTGAAAAATAGGCAAGAGTGGTCTGGAGAGTTCGCTAGCATGCGCTTTACTGACATTTGATCGGGAACCAAGGACTGGGCTTCGTTTAGTGCAAGAAGTTTCTCCCTCACGTCTTCTTCTATGAATTCAAGGTCTCCCATTACTGTGTCATTGCTTTCTGTATGGAAGTCTCTCTGGTTCAAATCTGCTTCAGTAATATTTGTGTATGGACTTATTTACAGTCTTAAGTACATCGCGCACATTTACTGACATTCGCCTTAAGAAGGTAGCGCAGTCTACCAGAATTTAATTACTCCTGATGTCTAGGATTCATCAAAAAATTGGAGCACCAAGTTACCAAACAGCATCTTGACCGCATGCAATTATCGTTAAAAAAAGAGTTTCGAGTTAAGTTCTTATTTTGCAAAGAAAAGGGTAGAGCATGAGCTGAATCTGTTCCGAAACATATTCAAATGCCGTCTCTCAAGATGGAGGATATTTTACTGTGCACAAAGATTTCATTCCATGGAAAGGGGTTGTTTTTCAGGAAATCTCATCAGCAAGGCCTCTTAACATCTTCCTCGAAAATGAAATGCAGGCCTCACAACTTATAAGAAGGAAAATGGCTCTCCGTAATTCATACTGAGATATGTATTTTAACCAGATTATGAACTGGCGGAAAGACACAAGATGCGGGAACTGAGGACCGAACTGAATAGAAGGACTGAAGATTTGGTAAAATGACTTCAAATACGGGACAATAAAATCAAATTGATGAGGAGGTCCTTCCTGTGGCAGACTCTTTTTATCCTCGGAGCTGGACCTTGCCAAGAAGACTAACGATAAAGGTCATGGTCTCAAATCTACAAAGCCTGTTCGATAAAATGAGAGAGCTTCGGGAGTTTTTTAATGGACAAACACCACTTATAATTGCCCTGCCAGAAAGGTGGCTCTCAGAAGATATTCGAGAATACGAAGTATCCCTCTGTGGTTGTTAACTCTTTAAGAAGATACAGGAGAAGCTGCAGGGGGAAATTGCTGCTTATGATACCATTTATATAACTGCGATTACCGAACCACTTTCCATGACTGTAGAAGTGGACTTTTTATCTTAAACTCTTTAAACTTAGTACGTCCATCAACTGCTGTTCACATTTGCATGCCGTTCCCCAAACCAACATTTCGAAGGCGATGTCCTTCTCCTAACGGAGCTGACCAAGACTTGCTTGAACAAAGATGTCCTTATCGTTGGAGACTTAAACGCTCCTTACATCGATTGGCAACTTTGGACTGTTTCGGGTCCATCGGATACATTCAATCATCGTTTACTTGAGACGGCAACCAAAAAATTACTCTTCCATAATATACCGTATGCGACACGTGTTAAGGAAGGACAACGTTCTAATTATCTAGACATTTTGTTCACTCCGGACGAGGATAGTGTGCTGGATTTACAAGATCTCCCGCTAATGGGTGCTTGGGAACCTATTGTACTGCTCATGGAGTATTCCATGTTCACACAGCCTGACTCATTTAAGCAACTTTAAACAAACTTCTGCAAGGGAGATTTCTCCCGTATCGAACTCAAATCTTAGCGATACCATGAACAGCCCCATTAGGGGGAACCGTTGACGAATGTTTGAGTAGGTTCAGCTCGTTGTTTAAACTAATTTTTAATCTTAATTGTCCTCTAACACGAAAGAAAACAAACAATCGTCCGGTGTGGATAAATTTCAAACTTCAAATCTCCTTGTAAAGAAGAAATATGATGCGGAAGCAGTTTCGACAAATGGGGAGTGTCGAATACTTTCAGGAATACCAATGAAAATGAAGAGTCCATAAGCGTGAGGCAAACCAACCTCAAAGGAACTGTGAGCCAATCATACTTCAGAATTCTTTGGAGCATCCCAAAATCATATCCGGTTACGTAAGCCATAAACAAAGAAATTGTGACCTACTCCAGTGCTGTGGTCCCAAAACGGAGTACTTGAAACGGATGGTAAATTGAATGCCCCAGTCCTCTCTAGCTTCCTTCAATCGGTATCCACTCATTAATCACATCCTCCTTCACTCCCTTAACCAAAGCAACTACGAAATTCAGAAGCTTTTGCGCTAGAAAATAAATTGTATCCTCGCCAACATGGATAAGAACAGAATTGTTCACCTGAAGCCTGTCAAGTCACCCGGTCTTAATAGAATTCATTCACATGCCCTTCGAGAATTGGTCAATGTAATGTGTGAGCGAGTGTCAAAGCTATAGGGGCAGAGGGCTTCGAGGTTAGCACACACGGGTGAGTAACGCACCTGTAGTCGCTTTTAGTTGATGTGCGTACGGAACAGGGTCTATAAGCGCCATGCCGATCACTCAAACGCAACGGTCATTAGAAGAAACAACAGAAATGTAGGAAATGGATTCTACTAATAAGAAGGATATAAAGGTATGAAAGGACACAATATAAAATAAGGAATAAATCGTTACATGAAGATATGTCCTGTATGGAGTGGGGGAATTCTGTCATGTCCATTGGATAACCGGTGGGGAGTGCAACGTTGTGGGCAACTGCAGGGACGGGATGAGGGGATGCTGACATTGAGCGGTGGATAACGATACGATGTGCAGCAACGGTAAACATGGGGACGGGGGTCAGCGTTTGAGAGTTGAAGGGGGCACCGGCATCTTCACTGACATTTGATCACTCCATTCCCGACCGGGATCCGAGTGAAAAGTGCTCCCAGTCCATTCAAACAATACTGTCGGAACTGTGGTCCGTTACAAAGCTATTCCAAAATTCCATCGTTGAAGTCGAACAACATTACGAATGGAAAACTGCACTGGTCTTACCAATCCACAAAGGAACATCAAAAATTACAAGTAAAGGCACAAAATTATACAGATAGATGAACTAGTTCCTGCGTATAAAATATTTTGGAGACACGTTTGCGCACTATTGTGCGGAATTCAGTACTTACCGTAAGCACCCTCTGCTGGAGAAGAAGAACTTCCATGTGTCCAACCTGACACGTTTCGCACGTAGCTTGAGTGGGTGACCTATTTGGTTGGTTGTTGTTGCTAGCTGGAAGAATTCTCCTGGTATTAGGCCGCAGTCCTGACGGCATATGATACGGAAATTTTGTATAAGGTCAATGCGTTATTGTCTGTAACTCAAAGGAAAAAGGTTAACTAAAGCTTCGAGGATTTCATTGAGCGGTGAGCCCTGTCCAGTCACGAGTTTAGTTGCACTTCATTTAACTTTTCACTGGACGCGCTACGCAAGGTCATGAAATAACATCTTAAGAGACACGTTTATGAAGTATCTGGAGCAGAAGAAAATATTGTGCGCTGCTCAGCATGGCTTTTGCCTCGGTTACTCATGCCTTACGGGTGGTCATTACTCGTAGGGAATATAGACAAAAGCCATAGACCAAGACTGTCCAGTTGATGTCATTTTCTTTGACTTCAAGAAGGCATTTAATAACGTACCTCATTGGCAACCGTTACATAAGAGTTTGCAATTTAGTAACCGGGGTAGCGTTGTTAAGGTAAACAAAAGTTTTCTGTCATGCAGAATGCAAAAAGTAATTGTGGGCAACACAGAATCTGAGTGGATTCCTGTGTAAAGTGGTTTTCCGCAGGGTTCAGTCTTCGGTCATTTTCTGTTCTTCATTTTTATAAACCACTGCATTTGTAAGCTTGATTTTAATGCCATCGTGTTTGCAGATGATATCAAAATCAGAAAAGCCATCAGCTCTCTTGATGACGGGCAGAAACAACAATAAAACCTTGACAAATCGGCTGTCTGGTCCAGCAATTGGCATCTAACGTTTAATATGTCCAAATGTTTAGATCGATTCAGTTTGGTTCAGTGTACCTGAGGAAAATAGGCTTTTGCTGGGAATCTGGGAGAAGACGTTTCCCTAAATACCAGTACTACCTGAAAAGAATTCCACAAAAAGTAGAAGATACGCACAAATATCTAGGTAACTGGATAGCTTTTATCTCATGCCATCTGAACACTCTTAAAGAATAGAATAAAAGGTGCCGAGCGTCATGCACTATATCTAGTGTGCTTTCATATACTTTACTCCCGACCTGTTTACTCGGATCCTCATTATTTCGTTAGGCCGTATTTGGAATAAGGAATACCAGCATGGATACCCTGGAGGAAGGAAAGCAGTGATCGGCACGAGCAGGTGCAAAGACGGGTGACAAAATTAGTGGATGGACTTAGGACCCTGTCATATTCAGAATGACTTATGAAGCTTAACATGTTTCCTCTATCCTATAGACCAATGAGATGTTAACTGCTATGGACATTCCGCATTATCCGCGCACCTGCCCGTTTGCTGAAATACGAACATTTCTTTGAGTTTACACACGTGAACCACATGTGCGCGTATCCTTATAAGGTAAAATGCAAATGTATGCGCCTAGATCACCGAAAGTTTTCTTTCAGTCAGCAAGTGGTTCGACAACGTAACTCAATTCCAAGCGGAATAATGACGTCGGTTGCCACGGATAGATTCAAACGGTAGTTGAACTGCGAAATTTTTGATACACGATGACTCTCACTGTAGTATTATCTTCAACCAGTCATTTGTTTTACTTAAAGATTTAAATTATTATGTATCGTACCAGTACATTTTCGATATAAAATGCATACGAAAACTATAGGTGACTGCACTATATGTTGTTATAATACATTTGAATTATTAATTTGGATCGAACATAAATAGGGTCATCAACGAATACGCCCGTAAACCTCAAAAATATACAATATCCCCCCGACAGTTCGACTGTCGATTTCGACGAGGTCCAGCGTATGCTCCACGGAAGGAAGATGCAGGGACGGTGCCTTGCGCGTGATTTAGTTTAAAGTGAAAGTAGACTTGCGCTGCATCTACCGCACGCTCTCGTCCTCCCACACATGAGCCCGGTGTCATGACAGAGTCAAGAAGACCGGAGATGGCAGAGGGCGCAGATGGCTGGCGCAGCCGGAGCCGCCCCTCGGTGTACCACCACACCTGGCTCGGATCCCACAGAGTGGGAGTGCCATAAGGCCACATAAAGAAGGAGCCATTGCAGCCTGACTCTCAGTCCACCAGTCAGCCACTACACACAAAACCAAACATTGGGCTGACCACGCGGTCCGAGTTATCCCGTCAGTTGGCAACCTTCCAAGCCACGGCTTTTAGCGCACCGTGATAGTTTCAAGTGTGTCAGATTGTTTATAGTGAGGAACATGCGCTGAACTGTTGACCTCACTCTCTCCCCCACCCCCACAATCAGACTAACATCCAAGCCAGTTAGTTGTCTGATGTGGGAGCGGGCGCATTGGCTGACGGATCGGCGCACCCGTTTTCGCGCGCCACAGCACGACCTTGCCCCCATAACGCAAACACCAGGATTTACTTACTAAAATGATGTGTAGGAGCCATCACCATCTGACTCCTAGTCCACTGATCAGCCACTCGACACACATAGCACATACACTGGGCCAACGGCGTGGTCTGGTGTAAGCGTCAGATTGGCAGCCTTCCAAGCCACGGTTTCTAGGAAACTGTGATTTTATCAGGTACATTATGATGATTGTGCGGTTGTTGTCTATGTATTAGTGTAGCTGGTGTGCATTGACATGGCTTAGCCTCCGGTGCTTTACCGCAGGTTGTCGTGGAGGTGCATGTGTCCTAATGGACCCATGCGGTGTGTAAATGTTCGGGACCAGTGAGGGTAGTGGAGGCGGTGCGGTGACTGTATGTTGGAGCCCCAGGCACTGGTTCACCAGCCTCCGTGCGATGGATTCGCAGGTGACTGACCAGGCCGTTGCGTGAGTTGAATTTGCGGGCGCATTGTGGGCAGGAGAAATAAGAAGAGGCTGGGGGATATCATTCATGGAAGTGGGTGTGGCAGTGGCGATAAGAATGGCAGGAAGCGGAGGGTGTGCATGATGTATCGGTGTTGTCGGCATTGTGGTGAATTCCGCTGTCATGGATGCGCATGTGACCGAATAGGGCCATGTGATGAGTAAATGCGCGAGGACAGTGAGGACAGTGGAGATAACGATCTCTGCTGTGTGTTGGTGCTCCAGGTACTGGTTGACCAGTCTCTGTACGATGGATTCGCAAGAGACCGACCAGGCCGATGTGTGAGGTGAATGTGCAGTCGCATTGAGGACAGTTTAGGAGAGAGTACCCATTACTGATGGTGGTGGTGGTGGTGGTGGCAGTGAAAGTCAAGGCGGTGGTAGTTGCGGTGGTGGGGGCAACGGGCGGTGAGTAGAGGGATGTGGTCTCTACGATGGTGGGAGTAATTGAATTGATGCCAGGAGTGAAGGTGCGGATTCTGAAGGAGGGTTGGCAGAATTTGACGTAGAAATTGGAATTGTCGGATTGTTGGTGGATTGCGTTCGAAGATGTCCAACCAGGCCGATTCGCAGGAGGAAGATGCATTGACAGTGCGGGCATGTTGGCAGGGCCTGGGTATCGACGGTGTTGGTCCGAGCGCTGGTGATGTTCGTGCCACTATTTTGGCCTTGGCGGTGGCGATACGTTTGGCATTATAGATTGCTGAACCAGTCTTCACGGATCTTTTCCATGCCAGTCTATCCAGGGCGAGGTCCGCCCAGGTCGCCGGGTTGATTTGCAGTTGCTTCAGCGATTTCTTCAAAGTGTCCTTGTAGCGTTATTTTACCTCCCTGCCGGCGAGAACCCGTAGCGATATTTCCGTAGAAAAGTCGTTTGGGTAGTTGCTCGTCGTCTCTTCTTACCAGGAGGCTGTTCCATCGCAGTTGCACTTGCCTCAGCATGGCGTGGATGCTGAGGACTCACGTCTGCTGCAGGACTTCCGTGTCCGGGATCCAGTCTTGCCATCTCAGCTTCAGTATGCTGCGGAGGCAGCTGAGATGAAAGTGATTCAGCTTCCTAGCTTGGTTCGAGTAGACTGTCCAAGTCTTCGCTCCGTAGACGAGTGTCGCCTGCAGCCGGCTAAAGGCCTGAATAGCCTCGGAGATCCATTCGGCAACCTCGTCATTGATTCTCGTGTTGCGTGATAGCCTGCTTCCTAGATAAGCGAAGGTTGGAGTTGACCACCGTTGACATTGATTCGTGGAGCATTGTATTCCGCGCTGCGTGGCGGCTGGTGCATGACAACCGTTTTGGCTGTACTTATTGTTAAGCAAAAATCGGCGCAGCCTGTGGCGAAGAGGTCCATGCTCCATTACATGTCATCGTCCGCGAAGTGCAAGTCTTGGACTGTAGTCGTAGACACGCGTTAAAAGGCCTGCATACGCCGACTGTTAGGAAGGTTTCCGTTATTTCTGTAGGCGATGCGGATACCCGGCTGCTCATCACGGTAGGCGTCCATCAGCATAGCCGAGAACATGAGACTGAAGAGGGTGGGGGCCAGTACGCAGCCTTACTTCACTCCGTTGGTCACTGCGAATGCTACGGATACCGTCCCGTTGTCAGTGACACGCGCCATCATTCCGTCATGAAGCTGACTCACCATGTGCGTGAACTGCTCTGGACAACCGAATTTCTGCATGAATTTCCACAGTCCATCGCGATTCACCGTGTCAAAGGCTTTCGTTAGATCCACGAAGTTAGTTATAGGTGAGTTCGCATCTCCTGGCACTTCTCTTTTAGCTGGCGGGCGACAATGATCCTGTCGGTTCTTCCGCGGTGTCGGCGGAAGGCACATTGTCATACCGGGAGCAGGCCCTGCTCTAGGTGACCGTTCAGACGATTGAGAAGGATACGGGCGAAGATCTTCCCGGTGATGTTGAGCAATGAGATGCCTCTGTGATTATCAGCGAGTTGCTGGTTCTCCTTCCATTTGTAGAAATGGACGATAGTTTCGTCTTTGAAATCCCGAGGAACTTGTCCTTGGCGCCACATCTCCTGGAAGTGTATTGTGAGTTCTGTCATCAGCCGGGGTCCACCGTGCTTGTAGACTTGCGATGGGATTGCGTCTGATCCCAGT
This sequence comes from Schistocephalus solidus, assembly GCA_017591395.1. Taxonomy (NCBI): domain Eukaryota; kingdom Metazoa; phylum Platyhelminthes; class Cestoda; order Diphyllobothriidea; family Diphyllobothriidae; genus Schistocephalus; species Schistocephalus solidus. The sequence goes on from WEDG01006551.1 coordinate 9,999, forward strand.
ACTTTACCGCTGGAAATGAGCTCCACGCTCCGGATTGTTTCTGGTAGGGAGGGCGGCAGATCCAGGTCACTGTTCGTGTCCCTTTGACGGAGTTGGTCAATTTCAGCATCGGAGAGGGCTGATGAGCACTTATGGACACTTCTGAAGTGCTCGGCCCAGCGCTTCAGAATTTGCGATTTCTCTGTCAGCAGTGTTGTGCCGTCAGTGCTGAGCAGCGGTGCGGTCCCCTTGATACACGGGCCGTATATGGCCTTGATGGCTTTGAAAAAGTTTTTCATTTCATTGCGGTCCGCATAACCCTGGACTTCCCCAGCCTTTCGGATCATCCAGGCATCCTGCATCTCCCGCAGCCGTTGTTGTACAAGGCGCCGGCATCTGAAAAAGGCTGCTTTGTTGGCGTCATTCCGAAGGTCCATGTAGGTTTTGTGTAGTCCATCTCTCTCCGCGAGTAAGTTGCTGATGTTGGCGTCATTGTCGTAAAACCAGTCCTGTTGTTGATGGCATGCCCGTCCGAGGACTTCGAGGGCGGTGGACGGGATGACATTTCGCAGTTGACACCATCGTGTCACCACGGTAGCATTATCAGCTGGAGCATGCAGGTTTTCCAGGTTCTCGGTTTTTTGGTTGCTGAAATCAAAACAGTGAGTAGGCAAATTTAACAAAATAGTGTTTAACTTAACTGGTGGTTGCTTAACTTGGGGCCTTCGTCGGGGTTTCAGTCGGAGCCTCATCTGGGAGATGACGAGGCGGTGATCTTACCAACCATCGGCATCGCGGATCGCCTTGGTTACCAGCACGTCATGTCGATTGCACCTCCGGACGAGGACATAGTCAAAGTGTGCATCCACGTGGCCTTCTGCCGCGTCGGAAGGCGGAAGAAGGTGTTGGTCAGCAGGAGACGGTGTTCCGCACACGTGCGCAGAAGAAGTAGGCCGTTATCATTACAGATACCGAGACCGTGGGGACCCAGCACTCCTTGCCAGGCAGTGTGGTCCGTTTCGACGCGGGCGTTGAAGTCATTAAGGACAATTAATTTGTCCACCTTTGACACAGTCGCCAGGAATGCGTGCAGGTCCTCGTAGAAGTTGTCGTTCACCGCATCAGAGCTCGTCATTGGGGGAGCGTAGGCACTCCTCTCCTTGAATTCATTGGTTCCTACTTGTCTAACCGCAGCCAGAAGGTCTTAGTAGGTAATAGATACTCGACGCCTCAACCGATCACGAGTGGCGTTTTTCAAGGCACGGTTCTAGGTCCCCTTCTCTTTATTCTGTGCATAAACGAAATTTCAGCTATACTCACAAATTCACAAAATTTCGTTTACGCTGACGATCTCAAGTGCATTTATTCATTTCTAAAGAATGCCAATAGTTGTGTGGATAAAATCAACACTGATCTACTTATGCTCTCACGTTTGAGCTGTACTTGGCAGATGGAGTTTTCTTCATCCAAGAGTAGATTTATGTGTTTTGGCCCCGCTAAGCTTCCTGGACCCCTCGTATTTCCAAATAGTACACTTTTAGAACGATCAACCATAAAAGACTTAGGTTTAAGTTACACGAACAAGCTAACATTATCGCCTCATGCAGATCGAATTTCTGCAAAGGCTGCACAGATATGTGGTTTTATATCGCATAATTTCTTCCTTCCGGAAATAAAGTTAGACCTGTACCGCATGTTTGTTCTTCCTATTCTAGAATACTGCTGTCCCCTCTTTGGGCTGATGAACGCCTCTGACCGCAGTAAGATTGAAAAAGTTTAGAGGGTTTTTACTCGAAGACTATTTTCTCTTCCTGGATCCAGTATCTGTTATACGGATAGATGCCAGTTAGCAAACATTAAATTTCTGTGGGTTTGAAGACTCGAAGCTGGTCTCTGCTTCCTGTTTCGCGTTAACTCTAGCCCAAATCTCCCACGAATTAACGCTCTCACTCCGGTAGATCGACCCTATGCCACTCGTAATTCCTCCATGATCCTTTCACCAACCCTTAGCTCCACAACTAACCAGTCTCAGTTTTTTGCCTCCAAATATGCTTTCATCTGGAATACTCTTCCACTGCAAATTAGGTTGTCGTCCACATTAGCTATTTTTCAAAACAAATTTACGCAAAATTTAACTTCGGAAGATATAAAGTCCTTATTGTCTGTTTCCTTCCGTAACTCGCAACTTTTGGATTTCGAAAAGGGTCCTCCTGGTATTTGAGGCAGCTCCCTTAATATTATATTGGTCTCTTATTATATGTCTATCATCCTCTGCAGAGTCAATGTTTGCATTCACTTTTTCGCCCGCCCTCCTTTTAAACTAGCATCACCAAGCCTTGACAACCTTGGTACTTTCCTCCGCTTTTGCAACCCCGACGATGGTCTCCAGGTTCAGTTGATGATCGAGGCGGGTGCTGATGGTTTTGCCTCTTTGATTGGTAGACTATGCAGTCGGCAAGGTTGCATCTTGATGATGATCTCATGACCTCTACTGTCCCCTCTTCGTTTTGAACCTGGTGTCCACGATGAGTTCGTCCTCTCTTACCTCCACTGGTGGTTACAAACAGTAGCTCTGACTGCTATATTATCTCTCACACGACAAGGAGCGTTCCGAACCCTCATACGTTGTCAGCAACATCACAGCACTATCCCATTGCATCTAGCTGTTAATTTTTTTAGTGAAGCAGTTTTTTTCTCCTAATTTTTTTTAAATCGGCGGCTCGCTGAACCCCGCCTCCGATTTAACCGTAGGATTTTTTTACTGCTTCTTTTCTAGTTCACTGTTTATGTTAATGGTTTTTGACTTTTGTTTTAAAAATGGGAAATCGTTCTGAATCGGATATGCCTACCATATTGTACATTTCTGCTGTTAATATGGCTGCTAACATAGTGCAGCAATTATCCACTTTGTATTTATTTATACCGCGATACTTAGTTTGAAATGACGGGGCTCTCTTGGGCTTAAATATACAATTCATTAATTTATTTATTTATTTACTGATGATGGTGGCAAACTGGTCTTCCTGAAGAGGCAGATGGAGGCTCATCAGGCGACCATTGATACCCTGTGGCAGACAGGGCAAACGTCCCACGATGTCGTTCCAGATTGCAAAGGCAACACCAGCGTCGCGTCACTCTGCCTTTGGCCAGCCGCTCCAGAAGAAGGTGTAGCCGGCAGCCATCTCCTCCAGCTGACCCTGCTCAGAGAATCTGGTCTTGCTGAGAGCAGCATTGCCCACCTTGTAGCGCGCCATCTCCCGAGCCACTAGCGCCGTCCTCTATTCTGGCCGGTTGCTCCTAGGATTGTCTTAAATGGAACAAACATTCCAGGCTGCTAGTGTGATTGGACTCACCTGAGCAGCCTGGAGAGTATGGCAAGGGGGATTGGGACGGGTGGTATTGTTGTTTGTTTGAGTTTTACGACCGCGTATTTTGCGATCTGCGAGCCGCGGCCGACTGCAGAAGACGTGATAACCAACATTTGGTTATGACACCTTTTCTAACCCCTTCCTCCGCGAGGAGGCAAGTGGTGCTGTCTTTAAAGTCAAGGTCAAGGTCGAAGGCGGTTGTTTCAAATTTGAAGATAAGTGAATTCTCGAATTTTAAACCGATTTCTTCGTTTCCTGTTGAAAATATTAGCTTAATTATTGACAATTTATTGTATTTCTACCTCATTATCAGCTGCACACACTTGCAGTTATTGCAATTGCAAAAGGGTAAAATATAAAGTTTTTAAACTTTTTCACCCTACATAGCCTCATTAAAGTTCTCGCAGATTTACGTCAAAAGGACGGAATATAAAGGTTAATTCTAGAAATAAAGTTGAAATTTTGTAAGTTTACCTTATTTCCAGCGAAGAATAATTTGCAGTAACTGGTATACCAGTTGATATAATTTTTCATCCTGCATAGCCTCTTCGCTAATTCTATTTTCAGTTTAAACTCGTTACCTAGCAGATATTTGCTTGCAGTGCCTTGCTTAAAACACATATTTCAAATATTACATCTTTTATTCCGCAAAACGTCACTAGTGACAATTTTCCTTTCGTATTATCGATTTGAAAAATACTTATATTTTAAAATCAATATGAAACCCCAGTCAGTGCTTAGACGCAAACATCCTCTTCGCGTAAAACTTCCACTAGAGCAACCCTCCTTAAGCATGAAGAAATTAGACCTTGACGCCCTGGAAAACTTTAATACCTTTATGTCTAAATATGGTTCTCTCTTCACGATCCTTGGTACCATTTTTGAGGGAAAGTTGTCTTCACTCACTTCTCAACAATGCGTGAAACTAGAGCCTTTTATAAACATGGTCAGTACCGAGTCAATTGACCGACATAAGAGAAGTTTCAATTTTTCTTTTTAAAAACGTCCCCAAGAGTAAAATCCCCTGGACGTTGCATTTCATTTCCTTTACTCATGCGGCTTTAACTTTAAAGTCGCTGAAGCTAAAAGGTTGTCTTCCCGTAGCAAAAACCCGCCAGTTCTGGTCAAACTTTTTCAGCGATTGAAGTTGACCTTATTTTCTCTAAGCATGAGCACTCAGCTCAATATTTGAAAAAAAAACAAGTTGTTTATCTGTAGGGATAAAACCCCAATGGAACGTCGGGTTTCACCCTCATTAGCAAACAAGAAGCCTTCGTCTACACCTTCAATATCAAAAGTTATCTCAGAGGTTTGTCCTGTAGCTAATGCAAGCCCACGGCCCTCCGGATCGACAGGAATTTCGATTCCAGCTGAATCTTCACCCGTTAACCTTGTTCCTGGTTTGAGTGAAATTGTGTCAACGCCACTTCTTTCTCATCCCAAGCAAACCATGCCTGCTATAGCTGCCAAATCTACTAAACCTAAGAAAACTCCTAGTAAATCTGAATCATTGGCTAATCCAGGCATTAAAATCAGTAATGTCATTACCGATGGGAAACCTGCTAACCCCTCAGCATCTACAACAGCTGCGAACGCTAACGTTAGCATCTTTCCCAACCCAAAAAGTGTCCGAAATCCCCAAATAATTAACGCTTCTAATTATGTTACCAGTTTTTCGAAATCATTTATTCCTTTTTCAAATGCACGTTTTCCGCCAATTTATGCTAACTTCCCTCAAAATCTCATTTCTATGCCACCCCTATCTTTCAAACGCCACAATATAGCCTTTCCTTTCCAAGGTTTTCATCCAAATATGCCGTTGTACAATAATCTCAGTTCTCTTAACAGTAACATTTCGACAAATTGTAGACCAGAGCAATTTTTGTTTCCCACCTTTCGTTTCTTCTTTCCAGTTTTCTTCTCCGCCACCAAATTATCCTTTTTTATAAATACTGATGAGCGTAACCTGCAGCTCAGGAATACGCTCAGCTTAGTTTCACTCAATGCGAGATCAGTTGTAAATAAGATGGCTGAGCTTAGAACAGTAGCCTTTGAGCTTGATCCAGATGTGCTGTGCATCACTGAATCCTGGGCTCACTCTCTTATTTCTGACTCGACGCTTGCTATAGATAATTTCAATTTGTACCGACAAGACCGCGCTGAAAAACGTGGCGGTGGTTGCCTCCTTTATATTAAGTCATCCTTTGTACATTTCCCTTTTCAGCTGAGCATTTCGTCCTTTTCTGGAAATGTATGCTTTGCTTCAGTCATCCTCCGCACAATAAAAAAAGCGTTAATTGGCTGTGTCTATAATCCTCCGTGTTATTCTGGCAATGAAAGCGAGCTCTGTGAACTATTTGAAAAAGTTGCAGACACTCAATTTGATGTCAAAATAATCGTAGGCGATTTCAATCTGCCAGACATTGACTGGCAGGCAAATTCCTCTCCGCCTGAACATCAGAAATTGGTCGATACTATTAACTTTTCAAACATGTCCCAACTGGTCAGATCAGTTACTAGAAATGACAACATTTAAGATTTAATTTTTACAAATGATGTCCACCCTCTCTTTATGAATTTTCATCATGATCTTTTCACAAGTGATCACGCAATAATTCACTGTTGTTTTCCAGTCCCCCTTCTTACGAAGCCTGAGGTTAAATGCAATAACCTCGACTTTGCTAACACAAACCATGAAATGATAAATAATTTCGTAAGCACTCTAGATTGGCATAGCATATTCGCAATCAACGATCCAAACTTTTTCCGTGAGCTATTGCAGAGCCTCACAGAAAAAAATCCAGGCTTTTATCCCGTTTAAGATTTTTAATTCAAATACAGCTTCTTCTACTGTTCCGCATTTTCTCCAGAACAGACTTAAAAATTACGAAAACAACTTAAAGATTCATCTAAAAGCTCTTTGTCAGTTCATTTAAGGATTGCACAAATATTTGAATTAGCATCGAAAATTAGGCTTGCGAGAGATAAGCGTAGGGAGTCTCGGGCACTAAGTGATGCCAATTCATCCAAATCTGTTGCTCAAATCTTCCATGTTCGGTCATCGGCTAAGCGTCTGAATGTAACTCCGCCCTTACTCGACTGTAACAAAAATTGTTACAGACGATTTGGGCAAAGCAGAATTGTTAAATTCGTTTTTTGCCAACCACTTTACCACTGAAACTAGCCCCACTCCCACAATTCCTGCTTTCAAATTCGCTTCAATCAACCATTAATTTCTCGCCTTCATGTATTCAAAATGAAATAGCTCACCTAAAAATTCACATTCGGTTGGAACTGATAACATTCCAAACTCACTTATTAAACAGTTAAGGGATTTCACCTTTACTAAGCAAGTTATTCTCAGTATTTCTCGAAATGAAAATTTCTCGATTATTGGAAAACTTCTATTATAATACCAGTTTTTAAATCTGGTTCCCGCTCGGACATTCATAACTATCGCGGTGTTCATAAAACGCCCTCTTGCTAAACTCTTCGAAAAACTAATAGCAAAACAAATCACGGATTTTTGCATTAGCACTAAAATTATCAACTTTTCCAAACACGGCTTCTTACCGGACCGCTCTTGTGAAACCTGCCAAATCTGTTGCTCAAATCTTCCATGTTTGGTCATCGGATAAGCGTCTGAATGTAACTCCGCCCTTACTCGACTGTAACAAAAAATTTGTTACAGACGATTTGGGCAAAGCAGAGTTGTTAAATTCGTTTTTTGCCAACCACTTTACCACTGAAACTAGCCCCACTCCCACAATTCCTATTCTTTCAAATTCGCTTATATCAACCATTAATTTCTCGCCTTCATGTATTCAAAAGGAAATAGCTCACCTAAAAAATTCACATTCGGTTGGAACTGATAACATTCCAAACTCACTTATTAAACAGTTAAGGGATTTTTCACCTTTACTAAGCAAGTTATTCTCAGTATTTCTCGAAAATTGAAAATTTCTCGATTATTGGAAAACTTCTATTATAATATTAGTTTTTAAATCTGGTTCCCGCTCGGACATTCATAACTATCGCGGTGTTCATAAAACGCCCTCTCTTGCTAAAATCTTCGAAACTAATAGCAAAACAAATCACGGATTTTTGCATTAGCACTAAAATTATCAACTTTTCCAAACACGGCTTCTTACCGGACCGCTCTTGTGAAACCTGCCACATGTCTTTTCTAAATCTACTAACCTCTCTTCGTAATGATCATCTCTCTGTGGTAGTTATCTATTTTGATCTTAGTAAGGCATTCGATAAAGTGCCTCATAAACGACTTCTAGCTAAACTAGAAGCTATAGGATTTCGTAGTCCCCTTACTGACTTTATTAGATCATACCTAAATGAGCGAAAGCAAAAGTTTTAGTAGGGTCCTCATACTCAAGTGCTACCCCGATTGTTAGTGGTGTCCTTCAAGGTACCGTATTAGGTCCTTTGTTGTTCTTACTGTATATAAATGATATTTCATCGATAGTTAAACATTCTCAATCTTTTATTTATGCTGATGACCTCAAACTGCGTGTATTCCTTCTCTAACTCTACGACCGAACGGTGCCTAGAACAAATTAATTCAGACTTAGGCGCTCTTTCGGCCTGGAGCTCCACATGGCTAATGGAGTTCTCACCTACTAAGTGTCGCTACATGAGTTTTGGGCCTGTAAGGCTGCCGCAACCTCTCATCTTTGAAGGTTGCCCTATGATTGAATGTTCCTCCATCAAGGACTTGGGCTTAAGCTACACCAATAAATTAGATCTTTCGCCTCATGTCAATAGAATTACGGCCAAAGCTACCCAGCTTTGCGGCTTTATTTCTTATAATTTCTACCTTCCAGAAATTAAATTAAGCCTTTATCGTATGTTTGTACTTCCCATTCTTGAATTTTGCTGTCCTTTCTTCGGTTTAATGAACGAATCTTGCCGTTCAAAAATTGAAAATGTCCAAAGACATTTCACAAAAAAACTCCTATTTCCGACTCCTTCAACTACTTCCTACTCAACAAGATGCCAGCTAATGAAGCTCAAATTTATTTGGATCAGGAGACTTGAAGCAGGCTTTTGTCTCCTATTCCGACTGAATAACAGTTCAACTATCCACAAGCTTTCTGTCATTCCCCCCGTTAGTCTTCCTTATAACCTAAGAAATTCTGCACTAGTTATGCCTCCACCTGCATCCTTCATGTGTAAACGCTCTCTCTTCTTTGCTTCTAGGTATTGTTTTCTTTGGAATAACTTGCCAATTGAAATTAGGTCGTTAACTAGTCTATTTGCATTCAAGCGAAGACTGCACATTTATCTTAATGCTGATTCTATTAACCTTTTATTTTCCCCATCTTTTCCCAGTAGCTTTCCCCAAAACTTGGAGAAAGGACCATCGGGAATTTAAGTGACTGTCTTGAAACTATTTTTTCACTACTTCGAGTTGCCCATGAACTATGATGTCTCCTTATATAACCAGTCATCCAAACGATGGCGTCATTCGGACGTACACATTCGGTGGTCCACAGTCTAAATGCTATCGTTTCTTTGGATGCTAACCATCATCAGAATTCAATTCTGGATCCTAAAATGCTGAGGACTTAAGTTCATTGACGCATTTTCATGAGATTTTGTTTCATACGCCTAAGTGATCAAGAACGAATCACCTCGACGTTTCATTATCTCATTCTGAAATGCTACTACACTATTACCCAACTCTACCACCTGACCATTTTTGCCTAAGCAGTTTTTTCTCCTACCTTCTATTCAAAAATGAAGGCTTATTGAACTCTGCCTCCATTTTTATGGTAGGAGTTTTTTTCACTGCCTATTTTTTTATTTCACCATTAATTTTAAAACATCGCTAACTGTTGACATAGCAGGACAAGTAATGTATTTGTACATTTTATCTGCACACATCGTCATTACTTTATTTCGTTACTAATGTTTGCTTAGAGAGTACCTACCCGGTGCTCACCAAATATAAATTCTAAATTCTAAATTCTAAATAAATAGCGCTGCTTGGACATCCTAGACGGCTGCCGAACTCCACTATGGGTCACGGTTTCGTTTTAGTGGGAGAACGACCCGAGTTAGCCTGGGCCGCCTACGGGGTTGCTGTTGCCCCACCGTAGGGCTTTTTGAGAGGGGGGAGGTGGGAATTTTGGGATTCAGACATACCGGGTGTGGAGGCACACACAACCCCGGTGACCCTCAGCTGGTTTAGCCCACCGATCGTGACGGTTGCCCGGATGCCTGGTTTGTTGTCGCTGGGAGGGACCCAACTTCGAGGAGCCACAGACGAGCGTTGGGTACCAGTTAGAGGCGGCCACAGGAGCATTCACCACCTGTACGAGACAAATGAAGCGACCGAATGCTATCTATGTGGTGCCACCCCTAACTAGTACCCCAACACCCCAAGTACACAAACACAAACACACACAGACACACGTCATTTTGACCGTCGTAGTTCGACAATGTCCAGCGTATGCTCTATAAAAGGGTGGTGCAGGGACGGTGACTTGTGTACAAATTAGTGAAAATTGATAGTAGTCTTGCACTGTATCTACCGCAATCTCTCTTCCCTCACTCGCCATTGCCCGGTGTTAAGACATAGTCAAGAAGACCAGAGTCGAGGTCGGGCATGGATGAAGCATCTCCCATGTAGTGGGAGAGCGGGATGCGGCATGAGCCTGCACCTACGCGTACCCGTGTTAGGCACACGCACCCCCATGTATTGGGACCATATCCAAGAATACGAATAATGCCTGATGCACCCTGATTTGGCCCCCGTGTTGGACCAGCGCATTTATCACGCGGTCCGTTTAGGGGGGCACACACAGGCTTACAATAATTCTTATTTATGTGGGCAGTAAGCAGTATCTACTTGATGTGGGTGTTCGGCAGAAAATAGTTCTTCTTAAAGTCACTGAGGCTAGATAAACGCTGACAGAGCACGCGGGCAAACAGACGGTTAAAAAGTGGTTCACGGTCAGTGGTTACAATGAGCGGCATTGTTGCACAATTGGCACATGCAAATCCTGGATTCGAAGGCGGACTTTCTCACGCACCAGCGCCCTTTTTTCCGACGTGGCTTATAACCCCTGATTTTTCGTCACTCGTGAACATGGACAACACACTCGGTTCAGGGAGGATAGTTTGACCATCGGTTTCGACGAGATCCAATGTGTTTTTAACCGGTGCGGAGATGGGGAATTGCGTGTGGTTAAAGGCTCGCGCGGAATCTACCACACTCTTCTACTCCCGAACCCGGGCTCGGTGTCGTGACTAGGTCAGGAAGACCAGATGCGGGGGAGGACGCAAACGGCTGGGGCGGCCGGAGTCGCCCCTAGGCATGTCGCCACACCTGCCTCGGATCCCACTGATTTGAGATTCATTGAGACCCCATTAAGGAACATAAAGATTAAAAGAAGAAGGTTGCCTAATCACTCTAAATAGTGTTCAATAGACAGGAAAGGATAAAACCGTATCTTTATGTGAAACGACAACGAAATATTAAAAGTGCTAAATGTTAGATGGTATAGCCGTATAGATGACTGAAGGTACAAACGATGAAAAAATGAACTGAACTGGCTAACCAGCTTTAACAGTCATAGACAGCCCTCACAGCAGGTGTACTATGTTCATTGAAATCGTGTTTATCGAATTTAATAAGACGGGCAATGTAACGGATGACATCGCCTGACTTCTCCATCACGGCAATGCTAAAGCCAGACTTGACTTCAGACAGAGAATTTAAGTCAATCAGAAAAGTGTCACAGATGCCTTTTGGTAAAGGCTATGTAACAATCAATTGACCAACACTTAGCTAATCACTTACGCATGCTGGTGAGTAATGATAGACCCCTTAAACTCCCCTTTGCTAATCACAAGCAAACCAGAAAGTCACGGCAACCTGCCTTGTTTACAGAATAAATTGGTTATCACCACACTTGGACTTCTGTCATTAAACGATATGAACTTACTTAATGCAGTGTAGGTTGATTTAATATTATTTGACTGTAACAAGGTTCTAGGATTTTTTGATGTGTCGTATTGTCATTATGGTTTGATCGGTAAGCAATCTTGCTTGTGGGTAGCAATGCTGAATCATTTAGAATTTAGAATTTATATTTGGTTAGCACCGGGAAGGTACTGTCTAAGCAAACATTAGTAACGAAATAAAGTAATGACAATGTGTGCAGATAAAATGTACAAATTCATAACTTGTCCTGCTATGTCAACAGTTAGCAATGTTTTAAAATAAATGGTGAACTAGAAAAAATAGGCAGTGAAAAAAAACTCCTACCATGAAAATGGAGGCAGAGTTCAATATGCCTTCATTTTCGAATAGAAGGTAGGAGAAAAAAACTGCTTAGGAAAAAATGGTCAGGTGGTAGAATAGGGTAATACTGCAGTAGCATTTCAGAATGAGATAATGAAACGTCGAGGTGATTCGTTCTTGATCACTTAGGCGTATGAAACAAAATCTCACGAAAATGCGTCAATGAACTTAAGTCCTCAGCATCATAGGATACAGAATTGAATTCTGATGATGGTTAGTATCCAAAGAAACCGCAGCATTTAAGACTGTGGACCACCAAATTTGTACGTCCGAATGACGTCATCGTTTGGAGGACGGGTGATATAAGGAGACATTATAGTTCATGGGCGTCTCAAGGTAGCGTAAATATAGTTTCAAGAGGGTTACACAAATTCCCGATGGTCCTTTCTCCGAGTCATGGGGAAAGCTACTGGGAAAAGATGAGGAAAATAAAAGGTTAATAGAATCAGTGTTAAGATAAATGTGCAGTCTTCGCTTGAGTGCAGATAGACTAGTTAACGACCTAATTTCAATTGGCAAGTTATTCCAAAGAAAACTATACCTAGAAGCAAAGAAGAGAGAGCGTTTACACGTGGAGGATGCAAGGGGAGGTATAATTAGTGCAGAATTTCTTAGGTTATAAGGAAGACTAACGGGGGTAATGACAGAAAGCTTTGGGAGAGTTGAACTATTATTAAGTCGAAAAAGGAGACGAAAGCCTGCTTTAAGTCTCCTGACCCAAAGAAATTTTAGCTTCGTTAGCTGACATCTTGTTGAATAGGAAGTAGTTGAAAGAGTCGGAAATAGGAGTTTTTTTGTGAAATGTCTTTGGACATTTTCAATTTTTGAATGGCTAGATTCGTTCATCAAACCAAAGAAAGGACAGCAAAATTCAAGAATGGGAAGTACAAACATACGATAAAGTCTTAATTTAATTTCAGGAAGGTAGAAATTATAAGAAATAAAGCCGCAAATCTGAGCAGCTTTGGCCGTAATTCTATCGGCATGAGGCTAAAGATCTAATTTATTGGTGTAGCTTAAGCCCAAGTCCTTGATGGAGGAACATTCAATCATATGGCAACCTTGAAAGATAAGAGGTTGCGGCAGCCAACTGCTCATTCGCCAGACCCTGGGGGTCTACCACCTGTCTTCGAGCGCAGCAGACCGTAGCTACGTTAAGTCGAAGCCAGCGATAAAACATAATGTTACACAACATTAACCTTTGCATGAAAAGGCGTGAATTAAGCGCCAAGCAGCAAGCGAGAGAGACTAGTGCGCAGTAAATTGCAAAAATTCTGCGGTTACATTACAGTGAAGTACTTAAAACTATGAGCAGGGCTAACTACTGCAGGTACTTCAACCGGTCCTAAGTTTCTCCCACATCATTCATTTCACTCAACACATTCGTCTGATATATGAGGTAACACAGCAACAACGGAAAAGTTTGGTGGCCTGATTGGAGAAATCAGGCTATTCACTTGACCAAGTGTACGAGACAAACCTTCTGTTTGTTGACTGTAAGTATTCTTTTATGCTGGTGAGCCTTGGAAGTTAAAAAGAGGATACATCAGCAAGCACAGCGTCATCACAGGTATAACTGCCTTCGTCATAGTAGCATCAAGGTGTAAGCAAATACCAGGGGATATTTCGTTCGGTCAACAGAAGCCGAGGTGATATCCTTGTTTTCGACTGTTTCTTTGGCCGGCCAGGGCTCCACGACTTTGCAGGTTACCTTGTCATTGGAAGCTTCAGGCTTGCAGACCCTGGTACGGAAGGTGGAGAGATGAATCGCAAAGGTCGCTCATATTTTCTCGCATCCTAAATGTGAAGAAAGACGAAGGCTGAATAAACTGACTTGAACTCAGAAAAAAATACGCCTGAAATAGTGTTTATATTTCTTTTTTTATTGCTAACATACGAAATCGTTCGTCTGTCTGTACAGTATTGAAATATGATTTGCATTTGTTAAGTGCTCTTAACCTGGGATATTCTTCCCTTGTGTTGTAGAAATATGACGTTTAAAGGTGAACACTTAAATTTAAGACAAAAACTGAACTGAATTTGAGCCCGCTGAAGTAAAATCCTGTTAGAGTTGTAAAAGTTTTCACTTTCGTCTAGCAACCTTGTCTGGATAACAGCTAACGAGCCCGATTTTCACCAAAATTTATTACCAAATATAACGTGTTTCTGCGTGGCAATCCAGCGCTATCTATGATTGTCACATTTTGTGGACACTGGAGCCGATCCCATTGGAGCTATAACCATTGCCGAGCTTACTAAGATGCAGTCGATCTGGAACTCTTTGACTTTATAGAATACCGTTGGAAAAACTAAAAATTTGTGCAACCCACATGCATTGCATTTTGGAACATTGGAAATGAACTCCTAGAAGTATTCAAATTTGTACGACAGTTTCATCTAAATGAAACAAAAAATGCCTGGAGGGAACTACGAATTTAACATTCATAAGTCGAATACCGTCTGATGAGCTGTAATTTTAGGATAGGTACTAAACGGAATCCCTGCTCAGCTTGTCACAGTTTGTGTGCCAGTGCCTGCTGATACTGTGAAAATAAATAGTGTAAGAGTCCGTTAAAGGATGATATCAGTACTAATACCGTTGGAAAAACTAAAAATTTGTGCAACCCCCATGCATTGCATTTTGGAATATTGGAAATGAACTCCTAGAAGTATTCAAATTTGTACGACAGTTTCATCTAAATGAAACAAAATATGCCTCGAGGGAACTACGAATTTAACATTCATAAGTCGAATACCGTCTGATGAGCTGTAATTTTAGGATAGGTACTAAACGGAATCCCAGCTCAGCTTGCCACAGTTTGTGTGCCAGTGCCTGCTGATACTGTGAAAATAAATAGTGTAAGAGTCCGTTAAAGGATGATATCAGTACTAATGTGCTGTGATTCCCAGCGAATATTTGCATTTATACCGGATTTGAATTGTTTTATGCATACCTTTCTTCTTTTCTTCCTTGTGCTTGTTATAGCTGTTTGCGTTTTTCACAATATTGGTCTTTTGGTTGTCTTTAAAATTATTGGTGCATATACATCACCTACCAATTTTTATCTAGCAGATCTGGAGTATGCCATGCGCATTTTTACTCACGGTTCATTTGCCTACTTGTTTCTCGTGCTTCTGTCGTCCTTAATCTATCTGAACGCACTTTTTTGTGAATTCGTCTTTGATGACTCGTCGGCGATCGTTGATAATCGTGACTTGCGCCCGAAGACACCCGTAGACGAGTTGTTTAAAAATGACTTTTGGGGCACAAGAATGGACAAGGTAGCACACTTTTTAAACCCATTTCTTTGAAGGAATCCAGCCACAAGTCGTATAGACCCCTAACGGTGTTGACCTTTCGGTGGAATTATGCCTTAGGAAGATTAGACCCGTTTGGTTATCATGCGGTCAACGTCGCTTTGCACTGCTGCGTGACTATCCTGTTCTATCGGTACGAACCTTACCTTTTTGCAGACACAGATTTTCTTTTTATATCCTCGAAAAATGTGGCGCCCTCGCTGCAGCTTTATTATTTGCGGTCCATCCCATTCACGTTGAAGCGGTACGTTAGTCAAGCAAGCCACTTATTTTATCTTGGTTCTAGGTGACGTCTGTAGTGGGAAGAGCCGAACTCTTGTCCGCAGCATTTTTCCTAATCGTGCTTAATTTGTATCTTCGTTTATTAAACCGAAAATACTCGTTCTATTCCAGTGAGTTATTAGGATTTCTTATCACCCAGTTCAGCTGCCCTCACTCTCCTAATTATCGATGTACTTATTTTTGCTGGAACTCTCTGTAAAGAGCAGTGCATAACCGTTGTCGCTGTGGCATTCGCTTACGACTTTCTTAACGTTCTTATTGCAAGTCCAGTTTCTTTCTCATGGACTTTCGTAGAACATACTTCGGGAATGTACTGCATGCTCGGCTGCGCCAACGGTGAACTTTTTTATTGATCTGCAGACGTTCAAGTTCCCGGCCAAAGTGCTGAAATTATTTTTCCTGCGGGCATCTTGCAAAGATCATAGCCCCTTCCGCCAGTTTATCTTTCGTACTTTTTTTCTTGCCGGTGGCGCTATAGCATTCCTACTATTCCGGTTGCGCATAATGAAGTCTGAACTTCCACATTTCACACCGTGAGTTTGTCTGCCTAATTTAATATTTAGATTTACTTTCGTGATTTTTTTGCAACCGTCCATTTTACCATGATTCTTTTTTTTTGCTCAGATTTGACAATCCCGCAGCACACGCGGGACCTTTATCCAGACGCCTGACTCACCTCTACCTTATTTTCTTCAACCTGAAGCTTCTTTTCTTCCCATCGAGTCTGTGTGCTGATTGGACTATGGGCAGCATACCCTTAGTTGCATCCTGGATAGACAGCCGCAATCTCCAAACATTTTCGGCTTTCGTCTTGTTGTTCGTGGTTGGTGTTCGTTCGATACACCCACGCACTCCTCGAAAACAGGCCCTATCCTTAATGATGGTAAATTCTGCAATTTCTAGCTGCATTAAATGACCTGCTATCTGGTCATTTGTATGTTCTTCCATTAGACCTTGCGTACTGTTATTAGTTCAGTTGTCTCGTTACGTTTGTACACGCTCTATCCATTATCTAGTCATTGGCTTATCTTGAGAGCTTTAATTATCGGACTCCGCCTAAAGACAGATTCCCACTTAGCCTACCTACTAGTCACTGGGCCCGTCAACACACTACGGTTATTTGAATAGCATTCAATTAAGTTTTACCGCGAGATAAGCGAGCCTTACCGTCCGAAAAATACGCAGTCGTGAACCAAAGGTGACAATGCTACCAGTCTGTGAAGGACGAAGTTCTGACGCGCTGAATTTCTTACAAATTGCTCCAACGCCGGACCATTACATTGACAGGGCAAAAATCGACTGCTATTCTGTATTAAAGATTGCCAACACTGCCTTTTGGTTAGGGTCACGGCTCCATATATGACAACCTCAAACAAGCAATCCTACCAACTGGCAACGATCTGCCTAGTTGCACTATTTCGGAAACCCTTGATGAAGACGTTAGATTTCAACATTATGATGTATTTTACGTTGTCAGGTGAAATCAACGCACTCTTCAACCTTGTTCTATTGATGAAAAATAATAGCATTAGAGGTGGGCTAAGCAACTGGGAACGGACCGCCTCATATGAGATGCTGGAATCTGAGAACGTTCCCGGTCTCTAGTACCCAAAGTTCGAAGACATGCAGTCATCGTCAGCACAACGCATCTGACGTCCCAGGGGTCATCTTAACCTATATAATAGCTGCGCAAGGACTTTTAGTACACACGATGCGGCTATCGCTCTCTGGCAGTAGGCAGACCATTGCGTTGTTTGTGTGAGCTTCAGTTAGTAATCGATCAGTCTATGTTCAACTGAAGAAAAGTTTATCAACATTGTGTTTTTTCCGTCTACGGAATCACATTAGTTTCCCATCTGGCGCGCTTTGAAACTATAATGATATGCTAAAAGTCATGTCTTGGAAGATTGCCAACGGACACGATAACTCGGTCCTCTCGGAACGGCGAGTAAGTAAGAATGGTTCCGTCTGAATTTGACTTCTATCACATCCAATCAAATGAGATATGAGCCGCCTTTTTCATCAAGCCTTAGTGCAAGTTTGCTCGGATCAGGTAATATATCGCAGGCGTAGGTGTGTTCTTTACCTTTGCGCGCGATCGTCCTACTTGGCTCGCGTAGGCCAAAGAGGAGAGTGCACAGGTCCTTTGCCAGTCGGCAACAACCATCAATTAATTGACGGGCAAGTCATGGTCTTTCGCCCATCACGCCGTGGTGCACATGGCAAGGGGCAAACTTTCGGTGCGGATGAATCAGGTAACCCTTTCAGCAACAATCTGCTTGACCGCTTTTGGCTTGCTTCCCTGTGCGACAGTGAAATCGATGACCAAACCAGCTAGTCTTCATAATCACGTGCTCCCAGCATCTTCGCAAACATCTACTGATCTGTTTTTCAAACGATGTTCATGTAGCCAGTCGGACCGAACGCATTTTAGTCGGTTTGCAGTTTCGTAGCTGAGCTCATTGTAGTAGAGGAGTGCCTGCAACATGCATTGTTCAAGTCATATTCTCGTTCAATTTTCATTCAGCGCACTGTGATATCACAAAATTATAAGGCAGTAGAACCGGGGCTCTAAGCACGTAATTTCAGCTTCGCTTTTCGACTTGATACGAAAGTGGACAGTTTTTAATAGCCATCACCAAATTTCTCGGTCCGCAAGATGGCTGGATGAATTCCTGCATTCTCCAAGCGCCGCTGCAGTGGCTGATTCAACTATAAGTCACAAGTATCTGCATAGACGGTTCGAGGTAGGTTCAGTAGCAATGCTTACTTCTCCCAACTCCGTAACGTCGGATACATGTGACTGCAAATCCCATTTGACCAAACGGCGACTTCCATGGAACAGGCCTCAAACGTCAGTGACAGTAAAACTCCACCAACTTTTTCAGCCATGAATCTCCTGCACTGAGCGGCTTGTTCGTTGCAAACCCAGGAAAAATTCAACGGTGTCGCCAACTCTAATAAAACTCTCATGTTCGATGTAAATAACTCACTAGCCTTAGCCTCACTCGTATGTCACTGCATGTAGCCATCTTTCCCATAATTAAATCATAAATGAAACTGACACTGCATAACAACAAGGCATTTTCCGGGAATCACGGCGTTTCCGCAGAAGTCTACCCTTTGTGTCCACACCGTGGTGACCTGACTTCATGAGTTGCTAAAGCAAGCGTAGGGAGACAAACTCGTATTAGATTTATGGGGCTAACATACCCTTGAACCTGTCCCGTGAAAGGAATGGAAGTCAGAGGGTGAAAACAACAGTTGCATAAACCTTGTCTCTGCCAAAGTGCGTGGTTCAGGTCGAAACCCAGCCAAGCACCACGATGCTGCGCATTTTGGCGTTCCGCCGTGACTGCCAATAACCCATGATTTTCTGCCCTATTTTAGCATCCGATTCTGTCCATCGTGCGTACCTGTGGCGCGTAGTTGAGCTAGACTTTATGCTGACAAAAGCTAAGGTCTAGGTCTATTTTCGCTACACCTTTGTGAGTTCTGGTCCGCAAAGTGGTATTCGTTGATGCCATTGGCTGAATTCTCGGCAGGGTATTACATGGACTCGTTAGTGTTGACTTTGGATCCGGGCGCTGACTGCCGTCAACTACGCTCACTTTATTTCTCTGCTTACGTCTCACTTTGATTGTATGTATCCTGATATCGCGAGTGAATGAAGTCGCCTGCTCAGTTTTTTTTATCCATTACTGCTATGAAACCAGTTTTTTCCTGATCCGGGGGAGGCGGCCTTTGAGACTAATTCGTTTGGCGTTAGAGAAGTCAATCGTTTTAAGTACCTCAGATGGTTATGCTGCCTAATGGATGCACTTAAGGGTGACATTGTCTCCCGAATTAGTGCTGCTCGAAATGTTTTCACAGTCCTTAGGAGATATGGACCTGACGCGATATTTCAATCACCACCGAGACCCACTAAAGCAGGCACTCAAGACGTGGAGGTAGTTCTTTAACCTTGAGTTTTCGGTTCCTTTTGCTGGAGAAGAGACTAAGCCGAGCTCTCTGACGAGCCGCATAGCTGAGGTTAGCTAGGTCCGGTGTGATCTCGTCCATAAGTAAGTTAATCGAAGCGATAGTTTCTAGATCCTGCCCCTGAGGTCCACGCCTGTTAATAATCGTGTAGTAGTGCGTAAAATTGTCCTATATACCTCAATTCGTTCGCAAAATTCTCTAGAATATTCAACTTTCTGGTTGCCGCTTACTTTTGTTCGAGAACCGATTACACGACCAATATGCTCTATGAGGAATCGCCAGGAGTGATTTAAGCAACGGGCTCTAACGGTCTGGTCTTGCACACTGAACAGAGACTATTTTTCCAATAATCATGCAACCATGGTCTTTGACCATAGATATTTTCACCCTGACCTAAACAGTGAGGGGTTCATAGGACCTCCTAACGAGGCAGCATGCTGAGGCCATTTCTGCCCTCGAGCGCTGACTTCGCAACCTGTCGAAAGCCTCTGTGTAAATTTACCTCGGTCTGCAATAGGCTTATTAACGGTCTACTTGTTTGAACGTCATGTAACTGTTGGTATAAATCCAGAGATTCCTCGATAGTATCACAGCTCACTGATGTTGAGGGTGGACACTCCTTTTGTTTCCTGTATTGTCTTCAAACTCTGCCCTTCGCATAGCAGACGATTAACTCACAGTAGAAAACAGGTCTATTACAGCTCTGTTAACTGCAGTTGTTTTTTGATACGCACCGGAGCTTTAAACTCGACCGATTGTTTTCTGCTCTATTCCACCCAGGGCCTTTCCCTCATGGTATTCCCCTTCATACCAGCATCAAACCTCTTCTTCTACGTCGGATTCGTAGTCGCAGAACGTGTTCTATACATTCCGAGCTTGGGATTTTGCCTCCTGATCGGCTTGGGCTTTCAGAACATCTGCCGTGCTCTGTCGGCGCCTGGTACCAGCTCCTCTTCTGCGAGGAGGACTAGGTGTGTATCCCCATTCCACCCCACCACCCCCCATTTATTTCTCATCGTTTCTTGTCTTTTTATCAGGAATTTTTTCTAGGTAGTATCTTTTGTTTTCTACTTGAAGCTGTAGAAAAGGCTGCCCGCCAGTCCTCCTGCTGTTCGTCTTGGCTGTATTTGCTTGCAAAACCGTTCGGAGAAACTACGACTGGTAGGTTTGCTTTCAGAGATCGCCTCCTTTTTTCTTCATTGCATCTGCCCTCACAGATCCCCCTTTTTCCTCTTCTTGCGGCCAGGGCTGATGAGTACTCACTGTTCACCTCCGCTGTGCGAGTCAATCAACATAATGCCAAGTTGTGGAATAATGTTGGTCACGCCCTAGAAGCAAGAAATAACTACTCTGAGGCTCTGCACTTCTTTCAAAAAGCTGTTGAGTACGTTTTTGCCCCGTCTAAAGCCAACAAGTCAATGTTTCGACCTGCAGGCTACCTGTATTTAGGACTCTCCCTCACAGCATGCTCCTCTTATCCGCAGGGCTCAGCCCAACGACATGGGCGCTCACATTAACGTCGGCCGGACATTTGTGAATTTGGGCCTTTACAAGGAGGCAGAGGCGGCCTATACGAGAGCTCTGGACTACTTTCCGAAACCTCGAAAGGGTAGGCTCGCTGGTTTTCCTACGCGATTGCTTTTTCCTTTATGCATATTCCGTTAACTTTCCAAATTCAATTTGAAGTCCTTTCTGACCTAGAATAGGTACGCTTGCACCTGCTATGATGCTCACTGTACGTGGCGGCCTCCTTTGCAGACCTGCGCTTTCGCATAGATATGTGTCGTTTTTTGTAAGTAGCGATATTATTGATGCGTTGATCGAAGGTCAGTTGTGGCTCACTGGTTGAAAATCTTCCATAGAAGTCTTGCAACGGGGTGGGTAGGACTTTGGACGAAACTAGCCAACCACCCTTCTCATGCAAATTTCATGAAGTCATGTCATTTAGGGCCTTTGCCCATCTATGCGCTCCGTTGGCTCGAAATAACCGAGCATTTTCACTAACGATAGAGTACGTCATTTCACGTCAGGCTGGTTCATCTGTACAAAGGAAAGTTGAAAGGCCTGATTTCTACCGTTTTGCACCTGTCTGAATAGTTTCTTACTGTGATGTCGTGCCTTCGAATTATGCTGTTTTCTTTATCGTTTCACATGGGCTGATTGAAGTTCCTTCTAAAGATTACTGAAATGCGTGAAAGCCGTTTTAGCGGGATCTGTTAAATCAACATCATGGAGAAAATATTTTCAAAGGGGAGAAAAGATATCAGCTTTTGACCATTTAAAAATACTGGCTTTCTATCCATGACGAGGAAATGCACCGTTGTGGGTTTCATAATAACAGCAGTGCTAATAGAAGCGATTAGGCGAGAGCAAGAAACCTATTAAACTGACGCTTTGAATTCTGGAACCCATCATCAGATGCAATCGTAAAAAAGTGATAATGACAGTGATGTCCTCCCGACGAAGAAGCCACCAAGTGGTCTCTCACTGGTCCAACCACCCTATGTCAAAATTATGGTTGACCGTGCACGTAGGTTACCATTTCCATTATCGCGCTGATAAGTCAGCAAATCAAAATGAAGACATTCCTGACCAAATAAGAAAACAGTTAAAAGTTATTTTCGATTTTTTTGGGAAATTCATAGTACGCATGGTCGCACAACAGGTCAAAATATTCAATGCACTTGTGCTGGAGTTGTTCCGTTCAGATTTTTCGAGGTAACATGTAAATGTGTCATGGAACTCTTAATTTTTTATGTTCTAGGAAAACATAAATAAAAAGCGTCGTCAAACTACAGTGCATGGTAGGTCAGACTGGTGGATATTTCAAACATCTTACTTTATATGTTAAGTAGTAGCCTATTTAGCTTAAAACACCAAGCTGGATGAAGCTTCGTCATCCATCATGGGATTTATCTAAAATGTACCAAAAAACGTTACTTAAACGATACTAGTAGTATGCTTCCAACAAGTTTGTGTGTGCGTTCCTTCTCAGCCAGCCCATAGTGCAGGCTCAGGCCTCACTGATTCCTTTTCGTGAAGCATTTTTTTCGGCTAAACGGTATTCAGCGTCAAGATTTTTTGCTCTACCAAACGTCGACCTTCACTAAGTTTTCACATGGATTAGCGCCTGTTTCGAACCGCTTAAGCTCACGAGCTGCATTTTTCATTTCGCCGCTTCTCCGACTTCAATCCAAGTGTTAAACTTCTCAAACACGTAGATGGTAGCCATTACCTTTTTCATCTATGTTATGAACTTGTTTTTCTCGTGTATGTCTTTTCTTTAACAAACATTATTTGGCCACAGCCAACTGACAGTTCAACCGTCAATTTCGACGAGGTCAACCGTATGCTCCACACCAAGTGGTGCAGGGACGCTGACTTGCAAGTAAATTAGTTTAAAATGATAGAAGCCTTGCGCTGCAGCTATCGCACTCTCTCCTCCCTCCCTCGCTGAACCCGGTGTCAAGACAGAGTCATGAAGACCGGAAATGGGAGAGGACGCAGGTGGCTGGCGCGGCCGGAGCCGCCCCTGGGTGTACCACCACACCTGGTTCGGAACCCACGGAGTTTTAGTGCCATAAAGGCCATTTTAAGAAGGAGCCATTGCAGCCCGGCTCAGTCCGCCTGTCAGCCACTACACACAAAACACACATTAGGCTGACCACGCCGTCCGAGTTATCCCGTCAGTTGGCAACCTTCCAAGCCACGGCTTTTAGCGCACCGTGATAGTTTAAAGCGCGTCAGATTGTTTATAGTGAGGAACATGCACTGAGCTGTCGACCTCACTGTCTCCCCCACCCCCACAATTAGACCACCATCCGAACCGGTCAGTTGTCTGATATGGGAGTAGGCGCATTGGCTGACGGGTCGGCTTACCCGTCTTCGCGCGCCACAGCATGACCTGGCCCCCATAACGCACACACCACAATTTACTTACTCCGGGGATATGCAGGAGCCATCGCCATCTGACTTCCAGTCGACTGGTCAGCCACTGGACACACGCAACACATACACTTGGCCGACGGCGTGGTCTGGTGTAAGCGTCAGATTGGCAGCCTTCCAAGCCACGGTTTCTCGGAAATCGTGATTTTATCAGGTATATTAGGATAATTGTGAGATTGTTGTCTATGTATTAGTGTAGATGGTGTGCGCTGATGTGGCTTAGCCTCCGGTGGTTTACCGCAGGTTGTCGTGGAGGCGGATGTGTCCTAATAGGCTCATGCGGTGTGTAAATGTGCGGGAGCAGTGAGAGCAGGGGAGGCGGGCGCGTGGACTGTGTGTCGGAGCCCCAGGCACTGGTTCACCAGCCTCCGTGCGATTGATTCCCAGGTGACCGACCAGGCCGATGCCTGAGTTCAAGTTGCAGGCACAATTTGGGCAGGAGAAATCGGTAGAGGCTGGGGGATATCATTCATGGAAGTGGGGGTGGCAGTGGCGATAAGAATGGCAGGAAGCCGAGGGTGTGCATAATGTATCGGTGTTGTCGGCATTGTGGTGAAGTCCGCTGTCATGGATGCTCATGTGACCGAATAGG
The DNA here is from genome assembly GCA_017591395.1 of Schistocephalus solidus. Lineage (NCBI taxonomy): Eukaryota > Metazoa > Platyhelminthes > Cestoda > Diphyllobothriidea > Diphyllobothriidae > Schistocephalus > Schistocephalus solidus. Next base: position 33,790 of record WEDG01006551.1, read on the forward strand.
CCCATGTGATGAGAGAATGCGCGAGGACAGTGAGGGCAGTGGAGGCGGTGATCTCTGCTGTGTGTTGGTGCTCCAGGCACTGGTTCACCAGTCTCTGTACGATGGATTCGCAAGTAATCGACCAGGCCGATGCGTGAGGTGAATGTGCGGTCGCATTTAGGACAGTTTAGGAGAGAGTCTCCATCGCCGACGGTGGTGGTGGTGGTAGTGAAGGCGGAAACGGTGGTTGATGTGGTAGTGGGGGTAACAAGCGATAAGTATTGGGATGTGGTCTCTATGATGGTGGGAGTAATAGAATTGATGCCAGGAGTGAGGGTGGGGGATTCCAAAAGAGGGCTGGCAGAATTTGACGTAGAAGTTGGAATTGTCAGATTGTTGGTGCATTGCGTCCGAAGATGTCCAACTAGGCCGATTCGCGCGCGGAAGATGCGTGACAGCGTGGGCATGTTGGCAGGGCCTGGGCATCGACGGTGTTGGTCTGGGGCGCTGGTGACTTTCGTGCCGCTCTTTTGGCCTTGGCGGTGGCGATCCGTCATTCCGAGTACTTGTTCGGGCACGAACAAGTCGTATCTTGCGCTACTTGGAAGCGGTTCATATACGGCAGGTGTACCCGGACCTTCAAAATCGAAGCTCGGGTGGGGCTGGAGTGAGGCTCTTGGCGGGCTGCTCAAGTCGGGCGGCGGCGCCGGCGCTGCTTTCTATCAGGACGGCACTGGCGAGGACCCCCCTCAGTGACAGCATGCTTGCTCTCCAGACGTTGGGCAGCTTCGATTTCGAAGGCCACAGCCAACTAACGGTTGCCACACTCACTTGTTCAAAAGCTTTTTGGATGGAAAGAAATGCTCATTCTCTTTTTGTTTTTTTCCAATGGAAAATCAGTAGTCAATTTGACTTCATCGAAGTAGAATTTGTTTTTTTACCTCAAACTCTTCACATTTTTCTTTCTCCAACGACTATTGGCACCCTAGTTCTCGAGATATACTTCAGGGAAATCTTCTACTTATATTTTGAGTTGTCCACTTTCAGACCTCTAAGTGCCTAATGCTGGATAAATTTTAGATAATTTGTCGCTTTTTTATTTCTACCCAAAGGCTGAGTCCGTGTAGAAGACCTATTAACGGTCTGTCTTTTAACTTTGATCACAATCAAGCCAAATGCGGCAGCTACTCAATTATGCACCCACTCTTTCATTGGTTGCTTTTCCCGAGCATTGATGCCCAGTACAAGATTTCAGGCTCCAGCGTCTGTTTCCTGGTGTAGAGGAACAAACTGTTTTCTCTGTAAATGGCTGTCTGACTCGCTTGCACTTAGCTTACATTGTCCCTCTCCGGCACGCCCGTCCGCCACGCAGGCATGACCTATCACACTCGCGTCTCACCCAAGGACCTCACCGTCTTCATCAACCTGGCTAATCTCCTCGTTAAGGATCAGAATCGTTTAGAGGAGGCAGATGCTCTCCTGAGACGGGCCATCTCCCTACGCGAGGACTACGTTGACGCCTATCAGAATCGCGGAAGTCTGTTGGTCAGACTGCAAAGGTTCATGCTTTTGCCTGTTTTTTTTTCAATGCCCAGAGATATATCAAGGCCACAGTAGTGAGTAGGCACTTTTGCAGTACGTTTACCACAATCACTACAACTACCTTGCGGTGATTTGGGGTGGATTTTGACAGTTTGGATGCTGATGGTCAATTGTGCCCTACAGCGCCCCTTACTATCACTGTTAATTTACTCAATCGCAACCGACAGGACAACGAGGCCGTGGCTCAATGATAAGGCTGGTGGACCTCTAACCAATAGGTTGAGGGTTCGAACATTGGGTGGAGCACTACCTGGGACTGGGTGTGGCTGGCCTTTGAGGGCTAATAAGTCATGAAATGCCCATTCCAATCCCTCTCGTCTTTTACGATAATGTTCTTCTCTGATACTAGTCGTTGTGCGGCTGCTGGCGGGGCTCTAGAGTGAGACTCAAGGCAGAGTGGGAGAAGTGTGTCCCGTAACGCGGTCGGTGAGTGATCATAGTGTGGCTGCGAGTTCGCTCATGGCCGGTTTTATCACAAATACTGTCTACTATTTATTGATTAACAGTAGTGCTGTAAATCTGATACACCAGGTGAATACAACTTTTTTACATCAATCGAACCTCTTTCTTCTCTCGGTGACTAAAGAGTGAATATTTCCCTCTTCGGTCAGCCGCACCGCAGCCCATAGGTCAGGTGAACCTGGTGCTCCAACCCAGACTCTCTCCTCACTGAAAATTGATAGCCCCTCGCTGACTGTAAATCGGAACTCCCTCTTCTTCCGTCTTTCAATCATCCTGTAGTAGTTCTCATCACTTTCATAGGACTTCGCGATGGCAGTCGACTGCGAGGCTGTGGCTCAAAACGTTTGATTCTCACGTCTGATGGCCAAAATTGAGCTGTGGCTAGTAGACTACTGCAAGCAGTCCAGAAGTGATCTTCCCGGCCTCAGGACGACCAGGGGCCAGCTGCGGTGCAGTGGCTGACAAAGATAACAGCCTGTCTACGCATACCGCACACGTAATGGTACCGCTCCCATTCAAATATGCCAGATAGTCGGCGGCCCGCGTCCCACATGCTTGCGAGTACCACAGGAGCCACCTTTTGAGGGAGCCATCGAACTTAACTCTGTCCTCGAGCCAGCCGCTCACGATAGTTCGATCGTCGTAGTCCGATGATGTCCACCGTATGCTCCACGGAAGGGTGGTGTAGGGACAATGAATTGCCTGTGATTTAGTTTAAAGTGATAGTAGACTTGCGCTGAATCTACCGCACTCTTGTTCGTGGTAGTGGGGGTGGCAATGGCGGTACGAATAGCAAAAGTGGAGGGCGTGCATGGGGTATCAGTGTTGTCGGCATTGTGGTAAATTCCGCTGTCATGAATGCGCATATGACCGAATAGGCCCATGCGATAAGTGAATGCGCGAGGACAGTGAGGGCAGTAGAGGCGGCGATCTGTACTGTGTGTTAGTGCTCCAGGCACTGGTTCACCAGTCTCTGTACGATGGATTCGCAAGTGACCGACCAGGCCGATGCGTGAGGTGAATGTGCGGTCGCATTGAGGACGGTTTAGGAGAGAGTCCCCATCGCTGATGGTGGTGGTGGTAACAGGTGATGAGTATTAGGATGTGGTCTCTATGATGGTGGGAGTAATGGAATTAATGCCAGGAGTGAGGGTGGGGGATTCCAAAAGAGGGCTGGCAGAATTTGACGTAGTAGTTGGAATTGTCGGATTGTTGGTGCATTGCGTCCGAAGATGTCCGACCAAGCCGATTCGCGTGCGGAAGATGCGTTGGCAGCACGGGTATGTTGGAAAAAGGCCTGGGAATTGGCGGTGGTGGTCCGGGGCGCTGGTGACTTTCGTGCTGCTCTTTTGGTCCTGGCGGTATTTATCCTGTTGGCTTCGTAGATTGCTGCCCCTGTCTTCGCTGTCCTTCTCCAAGCCCGTCTTTTCCGGGTGAGGTTCTCTCAATTCGCCGGGTTGATCTGCAGTTGCTTCAGCGATGTCTTCAGAGTGTCCTTGTACGGTCGTACTTGACCCCCTTGTCGACGAGATCCCGTGCCGACGTCTCCATAGAAGAGTCGTTTGGGTAGTCGTTTGTCGTCCATCCTCACAAGGTGGCCGCTCCCGCGCATTTGCACTTGTTTCATCTGAGCATAAATGTTAAGAAGGCATGTTCGTTCCAACACTTCCGTGTCCGGTATCCTGTCTTGTCATGTCAGCTTTAGTATTCTGTGAAGGCAGCTGAGATGGAAGTGAGTGAGCTTCCGCGCCTGCTTTTGGTAAATCGTCCACGTCTCCGCTCCGTAAAGGAATGTCGTTAAGACGACGACCTTGTACATCTTCAGTTTGGTGTTCAGGTGAATACCGTGGCGATTCCACACGGAGGCCTGCAGCCGGCCGAAAGACTGCCTGGCTTTGGAGATCCGTTGGGCGACCTCGTCATCGATTCTCGTGTTGCCTGACAGCCTGCTTTCTAGATAAGCGAAGGTTTCTACATTTTTGAGTAGGGCACCATTGACCTTGATTCGGGGAACATTGTATTCCGCGCTGGGTGTTTGCTGGTGCATGACAACCGTTTTGGCTGTACTGATTGTTAATCCAAAATCAGCGCAGCCTGTGGCGAAGAGGTCCATAGTCCTTTGCATGTCCTCCTCCGTCACGGTGTTAAGGGCGCAGTCGTACGCGAAGAGCAAGTCATGGACTGTAGTCGTAGACACGCGCGTTGAAGCCTGCATACGCCGACTGTTGGGAAGTTGCCCGTAAGTTCTAGAGATGATGCGGATCCCAGGCTGCTCATCACGGTTGGCGTCCATCAGCATAGCCGAGAACATGAGACTGAACAGGGTGGGAGCCAATACGCAGCCCTGCTTCACTCCGTTGGTCACTGCGAATGCTTCGGATACCGTCCCGTTGTCAGTAACGCGCGCCATCATCCCGTCGTGAAGCTGACGTACCATATGCGTGAACCGTTCAGGACAGCCGAATTTCTGCATGATTTTCCACAGCCCGTCACGATTCACCGTGTCAAAGGCTTTCGTCAGGTCCACAAAGGTAGTGTAGAGGTGAGTCCGCATCTCTTGGCACTTCTCTTGCAGCTGGCGAGCAGCGAAGATCATGTCGATTGTTCCTCTGTGTCGTCGGAAGCCGCATTGACTTTCCGGGAGCAGTCCTTGCTCCAGGTGAGCGTTCAAGCGGTTGAGGAGAATGCGGGCGAAGATCTTTCCAGCGATGTTCAGTAGCGAAATTCCTCGGTGGTTGTCGCAAAGTTGGCGGTTTCCTTTCTTTTTGTATAGGTGGACAATGGTGGCGTCTTTGAAATCCTGAGGGACTTGTCCTTTGTGCCACATCTCCTGGAAGAGCACTGTGAGTCGATTCATCAGCTGGGGTCCACCATGCTTGTAAATCTCAGCAGGGATAGTGTCCGAGGCAGGTGCTTTCCCGCTGGAGATTTGCTGCACGGCTCTGATGGTTTCTTGGAGAGAGGGCGGGAGATCAAGGTTGGCGTTGATTTCCACTTCAGGCAGGCGATCGATGGCGGCGTTGGAGATGGTGAAGGGCTGGTTAAGAACGCTTTGAAAGTGTTCTGCCCATCGCGTCAGGATTTGCGTCTTCTCACTGAGCAGCGTCCTGACGTCGGCACTGAGAAGAGGGGGCGGCGCCTTTGACGGGAGGTCCGTAGACAGCCTTGGTGGTGGCGGAGAAGTTCTTCCATTCGTTTCGGTCCACGTATCCCTGAATTTCCTCGGCTTTGCGCGTCATCCAGGCATCCTGCATCTCCCGCAGCCGTTGCTGTACAAGGCGGCGACTTCTGTAGAAGGCTGTCTTGTTTGCAGCGGTAGGGCGATCGATGTAGGCTTTGTGTAAAAAGTTCTTTTCGACGAGCAGAGCGTTGATAGCTGCGTCGTTGTCATCGAACCACTCTTGGTGCTGACTACGTGCGCGGCCGAGGACATCCAGGGCAGTGGATTGGATGGTGTCTCTCAGCTGACACCAGCGGTTCTCCACGGAGATGTCTGCGTCGGCGACTGGAAGGTTGGCTAGACGGTCGCCAGTTCGTTGCTGAAATGTAGATGGTGAGCAGGCACATTCATCAAAACAGTATTCAACTTACTTTGTGGTCGCTTACCTTGGGGTCTCCTGCGGGGTTGCAGACGGAGCCTCATCTTGGAGATGACGAGGCTGTGATCCGTCCATCTATCGGCATCGGGGATCGCCTTTGTCACCAACACGTCCTGTTTATCTCGCCTCCGGACGAAACATATTCCAAGAGGTGCCAGTGTCTCGATCGAGGATGTACCCAGGTCGCTTTTTGCCGATTTGGGAGGTGGAAGAGGGTGTTGGTCAGAATAAAGCGGTGTTCAGCGCAGGTTCGTAGGAGAAGAAGACCGTTGTCATTGAAGCCATGGAGACCCAGCACTCCTCTCCACGAGGCATGGTCTGTGCCGACGCGGGCGTTAAAGTCACCAAGGACAATTAAATTATCCGCCTTTGGCACAGTCGCCAAGAGGGAATGTAGATCCTCGTAGAATTTTCCCTTCGTCGCATCAGAGCTCGTCATTGGGGAAGCGTAGACACTGATGATGGTGGCGAACTTGTCTCCCCGTAGAGGCAGGCGGAGGCTCATAAGGCGATCATTGATACCCTGCGGTAGACAGGGCAGACGTCCCACGATGCCGTTCCGAATGGCAAAGGCGACCCCAGCGTCGCGTCGCTCTGCCTTTGGTCGGCCGCTCCAGAAGAAGGTGTAGCCGGCACCCACCTCCAGATGACCCTGTTAAGAGAATCGGGTGTCACTGAGAGCAGCAATGTCAAACTTGTAGCGTGCCAGTTCCCGAGCGACTAGCGCCGTCCTCCGTTCCGGCCGGTTGCTCCTCCGATTGTCTAAAATGGATAGAACCTTCCAGGCTGCTAGTGTGAGCGGACTCACCCGAGCAGTCCGGAGGGTACGGTTGGGGGGATTGGGAGAGTTGTTGTTGATATTGTTTAGTTTTTTTGACCGCATGTAATTGCAGTCTGCTAGCCACCGTCTGCTGCAGCTGTCGTGAGACCCAGCATTTGTTTAGGGCACCTTTTCTAGCCCCCTACCCCGCGAGGGGTATGCAGTGCTATCCCTAAATAGGGCTGCTTAGTCACCCAGGCAGCTACCGAACTCCAATATGGGTCACGATTTGGGTTAGTGAGAGAACGACCGATTTGCCTGGGCCGCCTATGTGATTGCATGTCGCCCTCGCCGTAGGACTTTTCGATCGTGGGGAAGGAGGGAAATGTGAGGATAGAGGGAGAAGACGTAAGAATATGAGTAAGAATAGGAGGAAAGAGGAGGGGAGAGGGGAGTTAGGTGGAAAATGTGAGGAGGAAGGGCAGGGAGGACGGGAGAGGGCAAGATCAGACGTACCGGGTGAAAAATATGCTGTGATATGGAAGGGGTGGGAAGAGGGACTGCTGTCTTCCATATTGAAGGTTTTGGAGGCTTTTTCCTCTCACATATTCAATTTTTTAACACTGTTATCTCACGTCCGTCTCCACATCTCTCTCTCTCTCCTCCAAGGTTCTCCGAGGCGGAACAAATGTATCGTGCGGGACTGAAACATCAACCGACGAATGCCGCGCTTCTCTACAACGTATGGTCTTTCAATCTCCGTTCTTTTTATGTACTTTCTAGCAGCCTTACTCTCCCGTGGCTGCACGTTACAACTTTATCTGCATGCTATCGTAATTAACCTCACTTTAGTTCAGTGTATTTGAGGGAAATAGGTTTACCCCGTTGAACCCCCCGCCCTATTCGTCGTATATAAATCGTAAGAATTAACAGCAGTGTAAATAAACTGCAGCACCAAGCGGATACAGACTAAGTTGAACGTAAGTACACTCGTTTTTCAGCGTACATAGTCACATAGTCCGCTTGCTGTTGCATCAGGTATCTGTCAAGTGGAGGTCCCAACAGACTGAAACGTCATCACCGCCTCGGATTCCATGAGGCTACTGGAGAAAAAAATACCTTCTCACATGTACTATTCCTGGGGACAATGTGGTTTGGAGGGATTTCCCCGGAGGTGCTTTGTATTGGCGACTTGGAGGGTTCAGTCCAAGCCAGACACGGTATGGAAAGTCTGCATCAGGTCCCCGTGCAACTGCCTATAATTAAGAGTATGAAGATTTAAGCTTTTTGAGGAACATTGCTTTCATGTGCAAGCACCAGTCGCCACATGAACCTTGGACAGATTTCAAACCTTCCTAGCCCTTTCCGTAGTATTGGTTAAGTGTACTTACTTTCTGCATGTTATGCCACTTTTAGGGCCTTAGAATATTCTACCAGAAGTATTATTGTACTTCAAAATGATAAACTGTTATACGCAACTCCTTATGACCCTAAATTCCTTTGCATCATGTTTACCTTGCGGTTTTATCACATTTTACTATTCGACAAGGATCGTGTGCAACTACAAAAAAAACCGAATTCCTTCAACTATTCTCACTTTTGAGTGGACCCGACCGTGGTGCTGTCCTGAATAAATCGTCGTCCACAAATGCCACGTTAAGTAGACTTCAAAGGAGTATTTGGCAATTTTTTCATCGAAGTAACAGTTCGACCATCGGTTTCGATGAGGTCCACTATGTGCACCCTAGCAAGGTGGCGTAGGTGCGGTGACTTGCGCGTGAATTAGATTATAGTTTTAGTAGACTGGCGTTGCATTCACTGCACCCTTTTCTCCTCCTCCCCCACCTGAACCCGGTGTCAAGAAGACCGGAGATTGGGGAGGGCGCATGTGGCTGGCGCGGCCGGAGCCGCCCCTGCGCGTACTACCACAACTGACTCCGATGCTACGGGTGGGAGTGTCATAAAGGCTGCAGTAGGAAGGATCCATTGTAGCCTAACTCTCAGTCCGCCATTCGGTCGTTCCTCACAAACACTGCGCTGACAGCGTGGTGCATATTATCCCGTTAGTTGGCAACCTTCCAAACCACGGCTTTTAGCGCACCATGATAACTTCAAGCGCGTCGGGTTTTTTCTAGTGACGTTAACCTCAATTCCTGTTCCCAGACATCAGCCACGCAGTGAACTGGTGCTAGAAATGGGCGCAGTGGCTGGCATAACTAGAGAACTCTTCTGCACCTTCCACATACACGACCTAACCCTCACGCAAACAAGGTGATCAGCTCGGATCTCAGGGGCCATTGCAGCCTAACTCAGTTCACTAGTCGGCCACTTCACATAAAAATACACTGAGCTGACTGCGAGGTCTACGTTCTGTCATCAGTTGGCAACATTTAAATCCTCGACGTTTAGCGCATCGGCATAGTCTCAGGCTCAGATCCCACATGCAGCAGAGGAGCCACATGGAGAAGGAGTTGAGGTACACATTTCTCACGTTAGAAAATTCGTTTGCAGGCAGGCTTTGTGTGTAATGCAGAAGCTGTTGAGAAATTCGATGGTATATGGCCGCGGTGTTCTGCCGCAAGTTGTCATGGAAGCGCTGGGTAGGACGGATAGTTGAGGCGGTTGCGATGAGTATATGTTTCATGGAAGTATTTCTGATAAGACGGAATCAAGCATCATCACAGCCGGACCCTCAGTATGGGGAACACTCTGTGACCTCCTTTGTCAGCTGGTAGCCTTCCAAACCACTACTGTTAATAGGCCATGGTAGTTTATCGGATTCTCTCCTTTTTTGGCTCTCCTACACCAGCGACAATTCCAAGTCAAGCCGATATTATTATGCGTAGTAACGTATCTGTCTTAAGGCCTCAGTCTGACGACTGTTACAGGCCTAATTGGCCCCTATTTTTATCCAACGCTCCTTTGCAGGTTATTTGGACACAGTAGTGGTCTATGTCGTTCGAGAAAGTAAATATGTCCCTCTTTATTTTTTTTTTGTAGTTGGGTGTCGTTTTGCTGGAAACGAATCGAACAGAGGAGGCCTACCTAAACTTCCACAAGGCCCTGTTCTACGAGCCCGGTCACGAGGTCTGTTCCAGTTTTTGTGTTACCTTGACTTTGGTTAAGTGTCATCTGCGTCACGGCATGTGACACGCATCGTACTTTCCTACATACTCACCTGTAGATCGAGTGATTTCTACAACGCCTGTCACTATAGTGCCTGTACGTGTTGATGTTACCGTTTCGTTTGATTTCGTTCCGCCCTCCATGGCTTGGTAGTTCCCTAACCTTGCGCTTTTATCTTTTTAGCAAACCAAGTTTGTCCTTGCAGCCTCTTATGCCGATACGTCTGATCCACAGCTCCGTGAGAAGGCCCGACTCTTGTACGTTTAACCCATTTCCATTTCACCAGCACACACACGGTAAGGAAACATGGGGTTCCTCAATTTAAAACTGTTGTTTAAGTACTCCTTTTCGTGTCAGCAGAGTGGGCAAAGCGACCGCTTAATTTTAAAATCTACAAACTGAAAGTTTGACCATCGCATTGAACGATGTCCACCATGTGTTCTACGGTATGTCGGGCGCAGGACTGTAACCTGAATTGGTTTTCTATCAATAACAGACTTGCGAAGCATCTGCCGCACTTCTTTTTCCCTCACCCACCTTGCCTCGGTGATAGGACACAGTAGGGACAACCGAAGTCGGGTGCCGACGTACTGGCTGACAAAGCGAAGCACCTCGTCTACGCGCGCGGTCCCACGTCTGACCCCCTCTGTGATCTGCGAACTAAGCAAACCACGAAGCATGTAGCAGTAACATTATCAAATCTTCAATCCGACATCTGCCTGAACGCCATAGGGATGATACAAAAAAAAACTAAGTCCCTACCAAGCCTTACTGCTCGCATACAAACGTTGCACGCGCCTGGACTATGCGGAATACATATACACTGGGCTGAACATGCGGCCAACAACTTCTGTTTTCAGTTTTAAAAAATACTCTCTCTCTCTCTCTACAACCTCGTCTCGGCGATTTCTGATTTTTGAAAACCCTACCGCAGTGGGGAGCAACGGATATCACGCCAGACAGGCCAGGTGGGACTGGGCCCTGGTCTGTGCGATATTTTCTTCGTTCTATGTGACCCAAGAGCATGCGAGGCATGCTGCGGAGGCCAGCACCCCGAAACTTTGCTTACAGACCCATATGTCAGCTATGTGTGGACTGGGAATTCATCGACGAGAGCAACCGGCAGGCGTCCGCACACTCAGGCGCACCCAGCAGTGACTGGTGTGGCCCCTCTAGCCCCGGCTCTGTGATGACCTGTCTGTCTGTCGGAAATTCCCTGAGGGATTTGTCAGGAACATCGGTTGTTGCCGTTACAACTCCACTAGACATATTGCTGTATTCACACTGCTTCAGGAAACGCAATCTGCTGATGACGGTGTACGTGTCTGGACCTGGAATCGGTCTCGTCAGACACTACGCCCACACCCCCACAGTTCCAATCGTCTTAACGTGGTTTTGCCATCTCATTTTAGGTATGAGGAACTGTCACAAGGTGACTTCGACCCGGTACGCGTCCACTTCGGTCTGGCACTGCTCTACTCGGACGCCTCGGACTTTGAAACAGCTATTAAGCATTACAATACAGTTCTGAAGGTCAGCTTTCCTCCCCTCTTCCCACCCCCGGTCTTAGGTCTGCATTTAACTTCTTTTGCGCGTTAATCTGGTTTGGGAAACTCGAAACAACAAAGGCACGGTTCCTGCACGACTAAATTGCGAATCAAGGCCTGTCTGACCGATGCGTACTTAGGATAAGAACAACACATTGCTTCGAAGTATTTAACAAGCTGTGTTTGGAGATACTGTCTTTGAAGGCTGCGTCTTGAATTCGAAGTTAGAGACTAAAGCAAGTGGCTGTGCTACATGGATCAAACTCTGCTCAAAAAATTCGAACTGTTGACAGAGCAGTGCTGGCAATCGATAGCAGAGGATGAGCGCAGATTATGACAGCGTGTATGTCTACGCCAGAGAATTTGAATGCACTTGTTTTTTTCGCATTATAGACCGTAGGGTTCCATCTGTACCTATGTTGTTTAACAGAAAGGATCGCTCAACTTACCTTGCAGTACTGTGGGACACGAGCATAGCGATCGTACTTACAAACTTCATAAGTACGCAATTTGCATTCATTTTTACGCCCTTTATAAACTTCTTCGCCAAAAATGGTTAGAGAAGGAGCTTAGCTGTCGTTATATTTTAGAGGTTTGTTTCTCTCAAGAGTCCTATCTGGTCCTATAAACACCATGATTTATGACTTAATTGAAACATTTACTTGTAAGGAATGCTCCAGCAGTATCGATCCTCACTGGCAAAGTGCACCGTTTTTCCAATTGTGTCCAAAGGTGTCTCTCTGCAGCAACAAAATAAACCGAGCAATTCAGATAGCGTTTCAAGTAGATGTGGATTTTTAATACTCAACTCCATGACAAACGTATTTTCTAACGAATGGATCAGAAAAACTGAACTATTTAGGCCCCAAGACAAAAGAAGAAGTATATGCCGTTCAGCTGTTTTTTCTGCACGTGGACCGTCATAAGTGACTTCAAGCACCCACATATGGGCGCTCTCATTGAGTTTTTTTTGCTAACTACCTTCAGCTTCTATGCGTTACCGGCAGCAAACTATATTCCCACCCCGGGTCGGGTATTTCATATGAAGTGTTTGACCTATGAGTTCTGTCATTGAGTGGTCAAGTTGGCGAACACGTGTCTTCGGTAATTCATCATCGGGCCGTTACAATTACATGGATAATGAAAACAGAAAGAATTGACAGGATTTCTAAGTGTCTTATGGTTAATACTCATCGTTTCTACGCCGGCCGCATGGTGAGGTAGGCGAAATGAGGGCACTGAGACTGGGGGAAGGGTTAGGTAAGGTAGGATGTGAGTAATGTTCGGGGGTCGAGTGCAGGGAATGAATATCACTGTCCAGTACGCAGATGAACGACTGCCGTTAGGGGATGGGGATGGCATATAAACACCACTTGAATTGGTTTTCGGCCACGGAAGAGAGAGAGAGCGCGCCTGTACAAGCGTCTTCTGACAGCACAATACTGCTTACAAATTAGCATGAACTCATGTTCCTTACTGGCAGTTAACTGTGCCCCAAACCCGGCTCCGGGCTTTCGGCCGAAATTTTCGGTCCTTGGGCGTCTGAATCAATTGCTCCGCTATTCCGCTAGGTGCTTCTGAATATTTCAGGTCGAGTTCTCCAGATGGTCATGCACAAGGATTTGGGGGGTACTTTTTGCGATAACATCGGCATCGGTCGCATCACAGTCCTGCTAAACCCAAACAACTCTAGGCAAGTAAGCATATAGTAGACTGTCTTTAGAAGTGCCCTGCTTACTGTACGATGACAAATTCTGTTTTTTGTTTTTTTGCCTTGACTGCATGTTCATCACACGTTCTCTTCTTTCCCACCGCGTAGCATGAAGCCACACATCGCAGCTCACTCTTTAACCTGGCCCTCATGTACAACAACGAGCTACGCCAACCCCTGTCAGCTATTCCCCTCCTCAAGCAGCTGATCGAGGTCAGTGCCATGCGTGTGTATGTTTGTGTAAGTGTGTGTGTGTGTGTGTGCCCCCTAAACGGGCCGCGTGGTAGATGCGTTGGACCAACACGGGGGCCACATTAGGGCACGGCAGGTGTTATTCGGGTTGCGCTCCCATAACAAATGCCGAACATAGAGGTGTGGTGGCACGCCTAGGGGCGGCTTGGACTTAGGGGACCCAGCCGCGCCAGCCACCTGCGTCCTCTCCCGCCTCCGGTATTCTGGACTCTGTCTTGACACCGGGCTCAGGTGGGGGAGGAGGAGAGAGTGCGGTAGATGCAGCGCAAGTCTACTATCACTTTAAACTAAATCACGCGCAAGTCACCATCCCTGCTCCACTTTCCCATGGAGCATACGGTGGACATCGTCGGACTACGACGGTCGAACTGTCGTGTGTGTGTGTGTGTTGTGTGCCCCCTAAACGGGCCACGTGGTAGATGCGTTGGACCAACACGGGGGCCACATTAGGGCACGGGAGGCGTTATTCGGGTTGCGCTCCCATAACAAATGCCGAACATGGAGGTGTGGTGGCACACCTAGGGGCGGCTAGGACTTAGGGGAGCCAGCCGCGCCAGCCACCTGCGTCCTCTCCCGCCTCCGGTCTTCTTGACTCTGTCTTGACACCGGGCTCAGGTGGGGAAGAGGAGAGTGCGGTAGATGCAGCGCAAGTCTAATATCACTTTAAACTAAATCACGCGCAAGTCACCGTCCCTGCTCCACTTTCCCATGGAGCATACGGTGGACATCGTCGGACTACGGCGATCGAACTGTCGTGTGTGTGTTGTGCCCCTAAACGGGCCACGTGGTAGATGCGTTGGACCAACACGGGGGAGCCACATCAGGGCACGGCATGCGTTATTCGGGTTGCGCTCCCATAACAAATGCCGAACATGGAGGTGTGGTGGCACGCCTAGGGGGCAGCTAGGACTTAGGGGACCCAGCCGCGCCAGCCACCTGCGTCCTCTCCCGCCTCCGGTCTTCTTGACTCTGTCTTGACACCGGGCTCAGGTGGGGGGAGGAGGAGAGTGCGGTAGATGCAGCGCAAGTCTACTATCACTTTAAACTAAATCACGCGCAAGTCACCGTCCCTGCTCCACTTTCCCATGGAGCATACGGTGGACATCGTCGGACTACGACGGTCGAACTGTCGTGTGTGTGTGTTGTGTGCCCCCATAAACGGGCCACGTGGTAGATGCGTTGGACCAACACGGGGGCCACATTAGGGCGCACGGGAGGCGTTATTCGGGTTGCGCTCCCATAACAAATGCCGAACATGGAGGTGTGGTGGCACGCCTAGGGGCGGCTAGGACTTAGGGGACCCAGCCGCGCCAGCCACCTGCGTCCTCTCCCGCCTCCGGTCTTCTTGACTCTGTCTTGACACCGGGCTCAGGTGGAGGAGGACGAGAGAGTGCGGTAGATGCAGCGCAAGTCTACTATCACTTTAAACTAAATCACGCGCAAGTCACCGTCCCTGCTCCACTTTCCCATGGAGCATACGGTGGACATCGTCGGACTACGACGATCGAACTGTCGTGTGTGTGTTGTGCCCCCTAAACGGGCCACGTGGTAAATGCGTTGGACCAACACGGGGGCCACATCAGGGCACGGCATGCGTTATTCAGGTTGCGCTCCACTAACAAATGTCGAACATGGGAAGTGTGGTGGCACGCCGAGGGGCGGCTAGGACTTATGGGACCCAGCCGCACCAGCCACCTGCGTCCTCTCCCGCCTCCGGTCTTCTTGACTCTGTCTTGACACCGGGCTCAGTTGGTGGAGGAGGAGAGAGTGCGGTAGATGTAGCGCAAGTCTACTATCACTTTAAACTAAATCACGCGCAAGTCACCGTCCCTGCTCCACTTTCCCATGGTGCATACGGTGGACATCGTCGGACTACGACGGTCGAACTGTCGTGTGTGTGTGGATCTGCATTTTTGCATTGTGTAGTGGCCGTTTTGTGTTTTTTCTAGCGTTACCTTGTACATTAGTGTTGCGGGTATTTCTGAGCGCACAAGGAGTCCACGGAGGTTGCATCAAGTGATGCTTTCGATATCAGCAGCCCTCACTGGTAGCTCAACTAGTTCCCCGCCGTGGACGCGATATGATACGGGTGAGGGGGTGAGTTTGATGTTGTGCCATCCTTCGTCACTGCAGTCCAGTTTATGCGCGAATCCCTGTCAGCACTGAAAATGGTATTCCGCGATCGTATTATCTCCCGTGTTTGAGTATTTTAAGTACACGTGTATGGAGTTTTCGGTGGCTGACAGTCTAACATCTCTTCTCCCGTCTCTGGTTGTAGAGTCATCCTTCACACACAAAATCCTACCTCCTGCTCGGTGACATTGAATTGTCTGTCAGAAAGAACCCCACAGAAGCTCGGCGGGTAAGTCCACAACAAGTTTACTTTATAGCTCGCGTTGGCGGTGATTTTGGATGGAATAGTAGTAGTCGTTGTAGTATTAGTAGTAGTACTACTACTACTACTAGTATTGGTGGTAGTAGTAGTAGTAGTGTTGTGTTGGTGGGAAGAAGAAAAGCTCAAAGGAAGAGCAGCAAAGTGTACATTTTGTTACCTGAATTTTGGTTATATTTTTCCGCGTCTAAGATTCGCCATAGTGACGTCTTCCTAGCTGCATAATTCAGAGGTTTTTGACCTGGGCTTGCTCGCGTGACCTCATTTCGTCTGAATTTTGCAGCCTGTCGACTGTCTTGTTTACTCGACCAAATTATTTCGCTTTATTCGAACCCTTACACCTTACAATATGTTTCGACATTTTTGACTGCATTATTAGTGTTCACCGAATTTCACAACTTGGTTGAGGCTAAGTGATTTCGGTTCTTACAATCGTCACTTTTCCATTGGCCGTGTGGAAGTTAAATTTAATCTTATATCGGTGCACCGTCGTTGTTCGGTTTCCTCTGAAACAGTATCAAAAATGCGAACCTGAAAAATAATCGGTACCTTCGACCATTTTTTCCTGCATCCTATTCTTGCCCGTGGGTTTGCTAAAGTTTTCTTCTTCTACCCCCCGCCCCTCCTGATCTGCAGCTTTTTGAAAAGGCAGTCTCCCTGGAGCCCGGAAATCTGCAAGCCCGGCACAACCTTTGTGTTTCAATTGTCGATAGCGGTGATTTGGTTGGAGGCGAGCGTTGTCTTGTGGAGGCTGCGCGTCTCGCCACAGACAAGGATCACTACATCTTCAAGCACCTCTCAATCGTCAGAGCTCGTTTAACCGCATCTGCGGGGACACCGCGTAGCCCATCGGAGGACAAGGACGATTCCTAACCCTAACTCCTAGCCCCATCAGCGCATTTTCTCAGACTGACAACCCAAAAGCGCCTATCATACTAGTCCTTCAGTTTGCTGAGCTGTTTTCTTTGGTGCAGTGGTGGCATTTGATGATCGTGCACAGAATAGCACATTCGTTTCTGAGTTATCTGCCATCGTCAGCCTACCAATAGCCATTATCAGATCTAGGAGATATGAGCTGAGGTTCAGTCAGCCATGACTCTTAACGTTCTCCCAAGGGAGATCAGTTAACGCTATTCCCGCCCGACGAAGCATAAGACCCTGACTTAATTTGTTGTACAACTTGAGCTTTCCAGGTCTGGGGTTGGCTAACGGCAGGCAGACGATGACAAACCAGACGTATATGCACCCGCGTATTGCAGGTGGCCGTGCGCTTAATTTCAGGAGTAGGTAACCTCGGGGAGATTTGGAGGCCACCTGCTCTACAGAGTCCCGAAATTGTTATAGCTGCAGTTTTGCCTTTCTCTATGGGGCCTCTAGAGCATTTCAGCATTTGTCACCGGCCACTTACTGGCGGTTCCCCACTGCTGACACAGTCGCTGCCTTCGGCTGCGATGAGTGCTCTGCATGAGGTATTAGAAGTTGAACTATCAGTGTCTAACCCGTCCCTCCGTCATGTTCATGCAACAGGATATTATATGGTCGACCTCTAGGGCATTCATGAAGTCCATACGTCACCCTCTCCCCATGCGGAAAGTGATAGACGCGAATAAGCGAATTACAGGAAGCATTTCAGGATGAGAATATGTGATCGCTGGAACAATAAGTTTAATGAGCGTACGAATGGAACCTGATAGTCTGGGGAACAATGGGTAGTTTTTTTAGATTTTTAGAAATTATTACAGTTCGTGTTAGGCTGTAGTGGTAGTTCAGAAGAAGATGCTATCGCTGCAAACATGGCCTTTATTGACCTGACGTTTCGGATTCTCGCTCGAACCCATCATCAGAGGGTGATGAGGGCGCCAGGGGTACAGTATTCATTGGCATAGTTGCCATGCAGCCACGTACCTAGTCCAATTAGTAGATCCCACATTCATCGTTGGTGGTCATAAATGAGGCGATGATTGTTCGTTAGTCCGCGTTCGAGTCGTTACTTCTCGAAATTTCTTCACCGTTCTCGCTTCCTGGCGCGGTGATGACTCAGTGATGTGGCTCGCTGTCACTGGAAACTTTGGCCGCCCGCCTCCTAACCGCGTAGCTAATTACTCTGTCTATGCAAAGTCTCAGCACAGAATACGGAGGAACGAGGTCATTGCGTAGTTATATGACAAGTCTACCGTATGCCAACGATATGCGATGACAAGGAGGACAGGTATCGCTCAGCGCTAAATCAAACACTGTGGCTGGTTTGTTCCCGAGTGAGAGTCCAGAGAGAGAAAGAGCGGTAGGTCCAGTCTCTGAATTCTTTGCATGGGGCATCCCATTCATTTTTGAACTAGAGGCAAGTAAGTTATTTGGCGCGGCCAATACGTCGTATCTGGAGTGCAGTAGCAAGAACGGTTTGCTCCACCAAACTTGTTCAAATCGCGCGCGCAAGGTAACTTGAATGACTCCTTAGGAGAGATCGTCATTGTTTATGTAGTTTCGCTCAACGGCACACCCTTCGTTTCCTACCCGTTTCCTCCGGTTTGGTATTTCGGCATCTGGCAAGGAATTTCGACACATTTTACCAAGTTGTGCCAGATTACGCGATTCTAAAGGGCTCTGTATTTACCTCTTAGGGAATCTGTAAGTATTACTGTGAGTCCTTCCGCGATTTCAGTCAGTCTCCCACCGCCGCATACAAGCCTTCATAATCGACGATAACCATCCTCGTCTGTTTGGAGGTAAACAGAGTGGTTTGGGGACCAGTGTTACGTATCTGGAGGTTCCCGACGACTTCAACGGTAACAGTGAGAGTAGGTTGGCATTTTGTTATGGATATCCTTATTATTGGACGCGAGATTGTTGTTGCGTGCGACTGAAATGTAGGTGGATGTCAATAAGATTATAGAGCTCCAGAGGGGAAAGTGTGGAAGGCGGAGAACAACGGACGTAGCTGGTTTAAAGTTAGCGACCGTCACACTACCTGCTCCATCCAATGTGGCCCACGTTGGAACCCCATCAATGACAAGGCTCCATGGTCTGTTCTTTTGCCCCGAGGAGTTTGTATTGCCTACCTACGGAGGTTGGGTTGTTGTCAACAGTGGTGACGGAACTAATTAAAGAGGAAATGCTGGCTATGTTCCTTGGCAACCCCTACATTAGGCCATTATTCGCCTACACGGTCCATAGCGCAGTCCTATTGGCACCAAACACGTCCTGGCGACCTGGTAGAAAAATTCACTGCCTTGGATATTCACTTGGTTGCGTATTTAACGCCTCGACATAACCGCAGGTGACTCAACTAACATAGGATACTTGGGGATGGCGAGTGCAGACTACGACCTAGGCTCTAACCACAGGGTGAACCTTAAATGCGAACTTTGTAAATAAAATCGGGTCCCCCGGCAAGGAATTGAACAAAAATCTAGCATTGCATTAAGCTGCTGACTGAGTTGACTCACTGTGAGTTGATTGATGCTTTCCATTTGCTGTATTTGACTAGTGGATTTTAATGTCTTGATTGTCTGGCCAGCCATTAAGTCGACGGAGGTTCGGTAACTACTAGGCCCACCCATAGGATGCACTGGCTTTCCAGCCCACCAATAAGCTCCCGTCCCAGGTCGCATCGGAGATAGAGGCGTAAATCCCAGATAACTGGAGGGAGGTCTCTGCGCCCTTTGGTTGAACTGTAGTCCGAGAAGGAGGTCCCTAGTGCGACTCGTTCACCCTCGTGCTATCTGGGTTCAATATGGATACTCACCGAAGGTTGGTGTGGCAGGTATTCAGCTGCCCACTGAGAGCTGACAGAACGCTTGCCAACATTACACTCGGATCAGAGGCCGTTCTCTTAAGAAAACTGCCGAATTTGTATAACTATCGTAGTGAATTCCTCTAGAACAACAGTCTTGTAGTAAAACACATGGGGATCTTTAAGATGACGGCGAATTAGATTACGCCCGAATTCGAATTGCTCCAAACTGTTCAGTTATCACCCCGATCGCAAGGCTACGAGTCTTCACCATTTAATAGCCTTCAGAGGGGGGCGGTTAGACAAACCAATTTCATAGATCAAAACAATAGAAGTAGTTAAAAGTGGTCAGAAAACATCGCAAAGTACAAAAAGGCTGTAATTAGTTATCGGAAGCATTAATAACAGCATCGTATCGTATGCACGGGGGTGGGAGGAATATTAACAGTCCAAATTCTGGGCTCTTTTCGCGGCCAAGCAGAGGTGCGTCTTCCTCAGTAGATCTTCTGGGAGAGTCGTGTTTACCAAATCCACAACTTGGCGCGCCGAGTAGCGATCAGAAAAGTGAATGAAGTAGAGCGCCTCAACCGCCTAAATTATAAAAAAAAGACAACTCGTGAAAATTGCGCTCAGAAGGAACTCACGTCAAGCCCACGAACCCCTATGGCCACGATGGTCTAGTTGTATCCGTTAAGTCTTTCATTTTGACTGATTCAGTAGGTTCTATGCTTTAGGCTAGCTTCACGATGACCGATATCCAAGGATCAGTTGGAACACCAGCCCCGCCGACGGAACATCACAAAACCATTTGGTGTGTTTGAGGCCATCTGCCACCACGTCCATCCATGTTTACAGCCAGCGGTGCGAGTTGTACGATCTCGTTTTCAGCTTGAAACAGTAAATCGCGACTAATGAACAAGGAAGGAGTTCGGATACTGGAAGTTTGGTATTCAGATGATCTCGAATTAATTGCACATGTCGCTACGGAATTCGGTGCAAGTAACGCGAGCCTGTTTGATTTCACTTCTATAATGTTCAATTGGTGGAAGTTTTTACTTTAACAGAAACAAACAAGTAATCCTACTGAGCCTGCCGTTCGGTCAGTGATAAATATGCAAACTGGTTCGCTTTTAGAATAGTTGCACCTTTATTGCTGTAAGGGCTGTCGCGGCAGCCTAACCCATTGAGAAGACCCTAACCAGTGCGACCTTTAGGCCTGGTCACGAATAGAAAGTGAGAAGGCTGTTGTACTCTGTTTTCAGTTTATTTGGGCAGTGCGCACGTGCACGTGATCACGAGAAACTCAACTTGATAGGGCCACTGCAAGGCGTTGAATACGCAGAGCCTAGCTATGAGAGAATGGATAACGTAGCATGAAAGACTCATGCAAATACAATTCAGTTTTCTCCCACCTCGGGGTTATGACTGACATCTCCCACCGATATGGCCTTGAGATTGTTGTGACTAATCAGACTAAAGCTCGGCCAATGCACTGACTGTCGCGGTGCGCACGCTCCAAAGTCGAAGGTTGTGGACAGCAATCGGTATATGCAACTCGACTATTGATGATGCATTCGAATGTGAAAACAGACAAGTAGGATGCGTCGAAGGCAGCATATGGCTAATGATCCATGTAACACAGAGCAGATTAAACCAGTTGGCGCTCATACTGATGGAGAATGCATGGGGAGTGCGTTCACAGACTGCTTCGGGGTGGGGGGAATGCTCGTCGCGATGTCAGCACTTCCTTTCTGGCAGTGTGACTGCTCGTGGGGGCTTTAGATAGTGCCTCGGGTGGAAAACACACGATCTTATCCCATAACCTGATAGACGAACGTACTTCTAGCGAAGAAAATATGCATGACCGACCGCAGCCGACCGAACAACCGGCCAGTGGCTCAATGGTTAGAGCGTCGTAATTAAAAACACTTCATAACCAGAAGAACCCGGGTTGGAACCTTAGGTCCCACAAATCCGAGGTTGGGCAAGGCTTTCTGATGCCGGCTAATAAGTCAGAAACGGGCATCCAAGTTCGCATACTGATGAGCTTTTGCAGAAACGCTAGCGTGCCGTTTCAGAGTAGGGAGCACAGTCTCTATATCGATCTTTAAGACAATCTGGCGAAGCAATGATTACATGGAAAATCATATCAACCCAGAGTGTGAACTTCGTTCGGCTAAGTTAAAACCTCGGAAATGGGTGTAGGAACACACTGCATGAAAATTTCATGATGAGTTCGTCACAACAGGCCCACCAGCTGTCTTCCACATATAGCTTAACCACAAAGTACATTGGCCTGAAAATGAAAGGCTTGGAAATGTCATCCAGCTCAAGCACGGTCCTGGCTAGTGACGGCGTGAGAACAATCAACAGAATCTGAAACTAAATGAATTTTGGACCCGCGCGATCCACGGCGTGTGTGGGTGACGTGACAAATGACTAAGATCGCCCGCTAGCCGATTGCAACGAAAGGCTATAATGCCATACAAGATGCGTTTGGTTTGCAACATATAGTGTGCGAAAGCAAATATGGGTGAAAATCACAGCGAATGAAAACATAAAAAAGGATCTTACGTGTGGTCTGAAAGGCCCTAACGAAATTCAACGCTAGTAATCGCTGCATCTTTAAAGGAGTATCAGCCAAAAGTCGTGCTAGCCCCCAATCGCAAACTTTACAGTGCTTGTGCTACCCGCTATTTCTGTACTGGAGTAATTTTTTGAATTCGATGGATCTAGACACGGATGTTCTAACGTGAAACAGTGATCTAGTCACTTCATCCGTCTGTCTGAACGACCTTTTTAGGACACACTAGAACGTTATCGAGGCGTATAATTTGCTGGAATTGGAGGTCAACGTTACAGATGAAATCCGTGAGCTCATTAAGCAATCATTCATTGGCAATATCCCCTATTTTTTAACTTAAACCCGAACTGGAATGTAGGAAAATATATCGCATTATGCGTTCGGGTGTTGCTTACACTGTGTTTTATCAAGGGTACAGACCAAATCCTCCTGAGGATTTCGTAATGTTTGAGTGGTTTCCGATGAAATCAGTCCAGATCAGCGGGTTTAAGTTAAAACTAAGAGTTACTTACCAAGCATAGGTGCATTGATTGCATAAAAGTAAATGCTGACGTACGTGGAATAGATCTGCATTTTGGGCATACTGCTGCAGGTGAATGTGACCATGTAGTTGTGCGGCGGACAAGTGCTTTTCGGGTCTGTCCAGATAAGTTGCCTCAGCAATAAGGAGCTTGACTTTCAGCAGATCCGGATGCGCGAGGTGATCGAATATGGAGAAACGCGTGTCACCTGCAATAGATAAAAGAAGGCTGGCAATGACGTTCAGGATAGGGAGTGGGCAAAACCACCAACTTTCTTAAGTTATTTTTATTAGGAATGTCCACATTCCTAAGAAGGGTCGATCTCACAGAAAAGCACGTGTGCACGTCTCACCTCACCCCCGGCTGCATGCCATAAACGCGCGATCCACAGCGTCCCGCGTTGGCCATGTATCCTAGAAGCGGCTCGACCCTTACAAAGATTTTTTGAAGTTGATTGAACAAAATATCAGCCAACCTGAACGGCGTGCTCTAGATATGCAGTTTTTCTCTGCGAGAAGGATTTGCAGGTTTAAATTGATCTTTTTCGTGGCCAGCCGAGTTCTGTGTCTCTGCCGTGTGGGTGTTTAGGACAATATTCAGACAGGTATATGGTTCGTACCAGACCCGGTCATAACAATTTCATTGACAGTTTAGAACTGTGTGCAGAGGAAACCCGACAATAACCAAGCAGGTTGTAAAAAAACGTAATCACAAAAACGGTAGAAACGGATGCAGAGAACTCCGGGCACAAAACTAGCTACTGAACACTACACAAAGATGCAAACCGTTTAGAAAATGTCCATGGGGGATGGTGTATACCGAACAGTATGGCCCGCCAAGCACTAAATCGAGTCCGCAGTATTTGAAGTCTTATGGTTCCGGCTGCAATTTGCCGGAATTTTTTTTCAGTGATATTTACTTTCGACAATAAGGAGCCCAATGTACACATCGGAAACCCGCCTCCCTGGGGAGAACAGCTGCGACAGTACGGGTAAATTAGGCAGGCATGGAAAAGGTGCAGACCGCAATTTCGAAGGTGGTAGAGACCGGAGTTCCTATCTCCCGATTAGCTGCCGGCATCAACAAGACAGGTCATATTAATTATAATTGGTAAGTGGTCATGATCATCGAGCCGCAGTCGACGAATAAGCGTAATATTCTGTGTTGAGGTGTTGGCTGGGCAGATTAATGAGTCACTAAGGGAGGACGCGGGCGACCAAAATTTCCCGAGAAGGCGAGCCAAACGGCAGAACTATAATCACACCAAGAATCATAACGGTGATGGAATCACGACGGTTAACGACTTGGGCGCGGAACAACAATCAATCACCCTATCAAAAATGAACCCTCAAAACTGAGCGCAAATGCTGTCAATTATAGTATGAACGTGGTCGCACGGCAGTTACGTCCTATAAATACTGCAACTTTATCTGTGGTTGCCTCTGGTGATGGGTAAGGGTGAGAAATGGAAACGTCAGGCTAATAAATTTCTCGTTCCAGCGATCGCATCTGATTCTTCTGAGTCAGTCCAAATCTTAGTTCAAAGTTGCAAGTCAGGGACGAGATTGGAAAAAGGCGTAACCGCGTGCGTTAGGAGAGGCGATAGAGGATCGGCACCCTCGAGGGCTGCACATCCTGGACTACAGAAAAACCAAGGAATGATATTCCTACTCGCCACCGCAAACACATTGTAAGTAGGATTACTACGATCACTTTCGTAGGCGGCATTTTTACTGACAGGCGCTGACTTCTGTGCGATCTTCAGGTAGGATTTCAATCCAAAATAATGAAGACGCCGGAAGGGCGTGCTACGCGCAGGTGACGGGTAAAAAAATAATTGTGTAACCTATGTTTACAAAAGCATACGCGGAACAAGAAACGCACCTGTGAAGGCGACTACGGGAACGGTTAGCTTCAAGTCGTCGTCCGTGCTGTATAGAATGTAGCCCTGGCTCGGCACCGCGTGGTCGGTGACGAAGGACCGGACACTCCATTTTTTATTTATCTGAAAGAGAGAAAAACAATTATTTCAGGGTCTCCCATAGAAAAGGACGCAATGAAAATTACATGTTTAAACGGACAATTTGTTTTTTAATGATTCCGTGATTAGTTCACCCTCCCCTCCTCCGCCCAGTTTACACGAACTCAGTAATTTCTCTCTCGATATCGATGGTTCGTTCAAGCATAAAGGAAATGGGTCGCCTTCGTAGTTGTCTGACTATATCCCTTAATTATAATACCTACGGGCAAATAGGCAACCGGGTAAAAATGGTTAAGTTGGGAAGATTTTCGGATCAAATATGTCATGCTTATACGTCTACTTTGGAAGATAAGCGATTCTGAATTCAAACGTATCGAAAAAATCTACTTTAATGGCGGACATTCTGCCGACACAAGCAGATGATCTCAAATGAGGTACGAGTTTTGTGCTCGAACTGATAAAAAACATACCAGGAGTTTGTTGGAGCACTAAAATTACTCTTTGCTGTTAGGTTAGACCAAAAAATTATGGAGCTGTTTTGTGACACCTTGTGGCCAAATGGTAGTTTTGGCAGATCAGACGACACACGAACAATGATCTCTGTGGAGCGTCTGAGGAAACCTGTTTGGACAGTTAGCGTAGTCAGTGAATTACACACGCTGCAGCACTTTGATTGCTTAGGAAATCCTGCTGAGGCAGTCAGCCTACCGTATCAGAATTGGGGGAAAGTTGACCAAAGTATGTTGGGAAAACCCCGAGCCTCTCGATTGGGGCCTCATAGCTCAGGTGGTTAAAACTTTAGATATACTCGAGGCCACAGAAATTTTAATATAAATTGGTATTTATTTGCATTTGTCCTATATGGCAGAACATTCAGTGCGTATAAAAATAAAATGCTCAGTACGATGACTGCGGACATTTAATTACCTGAAGTGTGGAGCCTGGTTCAACTGGAACTAGAAGCGGTTCCTGAAAGCACTGCAGCGACGAACCCTGCATCTTCCCATACTCGGCGCACAGTGTCTTCACCGATTCTATCAGTGCAGGAAGCATGTAGTATTTAGCCGGGGGACATCCTGTTGAGTTCACGCTTGCGCATATGATGGCAAATGCTGCCAATATGATCTATATGGCCATGGCTGATTGGATAAACGGGCGGAAAAGTAATAACCTAATGAAGACATGTTCAGCTCCCTTAGCCCAGGACGGAACTATGCCAACATCGAACAAGAAGAAGTCCGACTTCTGTTTTACTCCGACACAAGTTTCATTACCAGAAACAGACCAACCGAAAACTTCAAAGCCTGAAAGCTGTTGACCGATGACCATTCTTCAAAACTGTTAACACCACAGGAAATCTAAGGAAGATACTTAAAAGATGCGTTTACGTCCGCAAACGATGGGATGAGCGTTTAAATGTTGATACGTGTTTTCGATGTGAAACACGATTAATTACTAACTGTGATTCCGATTGATCTCGTTGTTTTGACACAGACTGCTTGGTATTCACAAGGCCACAAATTCTATTACCCTGAAAAGAAAATTTGCGGCAGTTAAGCAAAATAACGGAAACATTAACGCTCTAGAAAGTGAACACTCGGATAAACTGAATAAAAGACAAAAACAAACTAACTGAAACGCACAGCATGTGCACTTGATCTGCAAAAAAATTGCAAGAATATGAAAAATAGGCGGTTGAGGTCCGTCCTGCAATTTAATATGGAGGAGCACCCACCCATGTCGATCCAAGTCTCAAGTAAGCAGTACTTAAAAGAGCTGTGATGTAGGCTTCGCCTGACAACAGACTGAGGTTCTCGGTTATACTTCACCCTTCGTAGAGAAAGTCACTGCACACCTCTGTTAAAAATCGAAAAAAAATCCTTGGAGGTGAAAACGCTGTTATACTTATAGAAGATTTAAGTCTTCACGGAAAACAAAATTGGTGTCCAAGGGTGATCTTTGCATGTTGCAAACTTTACCTGTTAGTGGTTCAAGTGTGCTGTTTGATTTAGCCACGTCAATTGTGTAGTCAGTTTTTGACAGTTCCGATATCCTCCCACCCTAGCGGTAAAGCTATTAACAGATTTAATTCTATGTCAAATTGCATGAGATAGGGACCGGCAAATCTAAATCGGATTCAAAATCTTATCATGCTTAAGAGAGGCTGAGAAACTCATCTAGAGAACGCTGTAGGTTCTACGATCAAAGCTCCACTCAGATTTACCGGTTGAATGTTCACTTTGAACCTTTATTTTTCTAGATTATGGTCTTATCGTTATTTACGGTCCTCAGATATTTATGTTGGTTGACTAGCCCAAGTCAACTCGTTTTTAATTGGAATACGGGTCTGCACGTCGTTCTTGCTACTGCCAAGCTTGTGTGCGGTAGTCAAACAAAAGCTATTAAATCAGCAGGTGTTTGAATCTGGCGAATAAGCACTCATGAAACAGCAACGACGCAGCTACGAGAGCGTTGAAGGACTTACTTCTATCACGCCAACTGCCTTAAACAATACCGTCAAGTTCAATGATGGTACTGTGACATGTTGACTGTGGGCTGGCTTGTTTGCTACCTTTGATGTGCTTAGATGTTTGCACAGTAGAAAACCTCGAAGGCAAAATCCGGCGACTGTTGAAGGCTAACTCGTCTCAAGATTCCCAAAGTCCCAATGAAAACACCCATCCTAGCCTTAAGTTGTTACGTTGTCCACGGGAACCTACGTCCTCTGTGGCCCTGGTCCAGTGGTGCGGACGAATACTTTACGAGCAGGTATCCTCAAATCGGGAATGTACCCTTTGTATTGGATGCTGACATGTGAAAACGTTCTTGGACCCTGGTACCTCAACTCTGACGGCGCGCATTTTTATCAGTATGTGGCTGTTTACCGTCATTTTAAAGTCCAAATCCTGGAAGCAGGCCCGCGGGAACTGAAGCCCGAAGGAGAAATCCCATCGTATCCTGAATAAGAACAGCCTACACGACTTCTGTACTTAGTAAAACGATCACCCTCAAAAATAGACAGAACATGTGGTGCTTTAGAGAGAGTCAGTCGATTACTGGCTTATGTACGACCGATGGAGCACTTTCCGAACATCTCTAAAGTCACCGTCTACACCATGGTCGTCTACCCGCACCTTTCGAAAGTGGTTTACAGGCTACCTCACTGTGAGCTGCCGATTTTTTTAAGGACCTAAATAGTTGGATTGGGCCAGGTGGCCCTTGAAATGAGCACAATAATGGTGGGTTTTGCGTTTGGTCCACGAACTGACAATGGTGAGATGTTAAATTTTGATGACCAGAACTGACTAGTTGCCATAAAAGTGATTTCAGTATCGCATTGGGCATTTTGACTTAGGTTCCAAAAAATTATTCAGTGGCCAGCCAGACTAACCAAATTCTCAGTTTTAGGTTTTACAGCTGGTTCCATTTTAAGAAATAAATGCACAAAGCCTAAAATAGCAATACCTACCCGTCAGACCATATTCAACTTTAGTTGAAAGCTCATCCCGTATGTGCACCTAATTTTCCACGAAGATGACACCCTGGTGTCGTAAAACTATGACGACAGTACAGGCGAATTCCTGGGTGCCATTGCCCGTCTGGAGAGTCAAAAAGATAGCAAACTCAAAACCCGACGCACCATAGTAAATCGATACAGTTCAGTGGTTCCTGGACATTCGTTATTCAGAATTTTAGGCGAAAAAACCATGAATCGAACTCTCCAAATCCACTGCGGCCGACAATTACTCGAGTAGACACAATACGTTACATTATCAGATAGAATTGGACAATATTAAGCATGTAAACATTCATCTGACAATTTGTCCTCCCACAACCGACGTCGGCCTTGAAAGTTTAAAAACAGATAACCCGGCAAGAGTGTCAGTTATATATTAAAAGCTTCTTAAAGCTAACTGTCCTTGATTCACAATTCGAATATCTTAAGGTTTATCCCGAATGAACCACTAAAACTGTAAGTTAAAGACGTACATACGCCCCTATATTCGTAGGGGCAGGGCCTCAATCGAACTTTAAAATATATGATTTTAAGATCGAGCGCTTGCATAAAAACACAGAAGCATAAATTCACTGTATAGTGACTTCAAAGGTGTTCGCCTACCGTTCCCTTAATAAACTGCAGTTTCCGTTCAAGAACTACAAAAATGAGCTGAAACTCCAGGTCAAAAATAACTATGATATAGGCTGTCAAAAAATTCTTAAACAACGATCAATAAGTTCCAAAAGTTTGAGCAAAATATAAAGGTTGAATTAAGGCTCAAAGTTTACCACCACAGACACATGATCAATGCGTACCTAGTAATGTTTAAAAGTGTGCGTTTGTAAAGGAAGGCTATGTATAATTTTCCGGTTGATTTAAAGTATGCAAGACAGAAGCGCACGTGCTGAAACAATGCGATTCAGTTCCAGCTCATAAGTTTATGAGCCGTATAGAATATTTACTTAAAAGACGTTTGCGTGAACAAAATCTACACCATGCCCTGAAATTCTTCACAAGATTTCAGAAAATTACGAAAATCGATAGGCCTATAAGCAGCAACATTTAGTAGGATAAAAGGGAGAATATCAAACTCGCGCACCAAGGAAGAAGAACCGGGGGAACAAAAGATTATGGAAAACACAATGCCAGCAAAAATGCTTCCTGGAATATATTGAATGCACATTGTTTCGTCGGGTATGGAGGTGCACAGAAATTTATGCAAATGGTAGGTAAAATGAAATAGATGCCTATGGAAGGGAAATGTGGTAGATTCATCTGATGAGGAACTTTAAGAAAACCTCTTGATGAGGAAGTGAACTGATAAGCACCAGTCAGATGTATTCTTTGGCAACTTCATTGCCGCATGACCTAATAAAATTTTAAAATATTTTTCAGAGACAACTAAATGCACAACTCTTGTAGTGGAAATGGATGAAGTTGGAAGATGCTTTAAATTCATAATTTACAGCCGTTAATCACTCCAGAGTTCAGCAATAAGGGCATATTTATATTTTCTGGCCGTGCCAGTTCTTGAGCGACTAGCGCCATTCTCTTTTCCGGCCGGCCACTCCTCGAATTGTCGAAAAGCGACCGAAACTTCCATGCTGCTAGTGTGAGCGGGCTCACATGACAGTATTGTTGCTGCGTTTGTAGTCAAATTTGGTGCTCATTTCATTATGTACAAGATAGAATATATCAAGAAAGCATGCATCCCTAACGCTGAGGACACATCTAAGCACCAGGCTGCAGCTATATATACGAAAGTTAATGAGGTCACTCAATGGAAGTTCATATGTTCCACGGTCTTCCAATTTGTTACTCTCATTTACCCTTATCGCTAAATGCTTCGGACTTTACCAAGATGCACAAAATACATCATTTAGGATCAAAATACCACTTATTTAATCAAGTACATATAATAAAGCCAAGTGGTTTTACCAGCACCTAGAGCTGCTCACCTATTGATGACAATGCAGCAACACTGCATGCCTTTCTTCATGACATCCAAAGCATCGTCTAATTTAATCTAGTTGTCCTGTGCACCTTAACACTAAAGAACCTCACCACTAACAACATACCTCAACGCCTAGATGACACAGTCATTGATATTCCATTGCAAAGCCTTTTATATAGTTTAAGGCTTTACCAGAAAAAATAATAGTAATTCTAGAATAAGTATTAAAAACAAGTTAACGGCATCTGGGGGTCAATGATATCGGGGTTTATCAACCGAACTAAGCTTACAATGGCTAGCAAAATCTGTTGTTCAAACACTCGACCCACAGATGTGGTACCAATAAACAGATGATACTTTCGTTGTCATAAATGCTGTGAGATGTATTGGCTGCATCAGATTCTTAATACTTGCTTCCCTGCCATTCCATTTACTCGCGAATAAGCAACAGAAGACATCCTTCCGTTTCTCGACATAAGTGCACAAAGACTGAGTGAAGGAATCATCGCAATCAGCGTCCACGTAAAACAATCCAGTGCCGAATGAACTCTCAAAGGTGGAAGCCCCGTACAAGGCTCAAGTCATTTTAGAAAGGGCCAAAAGGGCTGGTGATAAAAGTCTCACTGAGCATGCAGCCGATACCTGGGAAGGAAAGGGGAGGCACCGATCGGGAGTCATGTGACCGGCGTTGCACACTACCTCAAAAATGCACCCGTCATTTCAAAAGGACCACGCTGAAGCAGCAACGGCTTATTAGGCCGTCTGATGCGATGGAGGAGAATAAACAGACTGACGTAGTGGAAACCATGACGGTTACGAAGGGTCATACGTCACGTGAGTCCGTCAATGGTCGACAGCGATGAGGCTATAGCAAACCAGTGGTCAGCATACAAGCCAACGTAAGTGCGTTGAGTAAAAATATAACACGAATCAGACAGCGATGTGCAAAAACTCATGACGAAAACGGGAAGAGGAAGCCCAGCGCCCTAATGATGTGAATTTGAGTGTTTCTAAAACGTTGATTTGAATTTATCTTGGTCCATGAACGTGTCTTTTATTCCTCGTTTTATTCGGGTGATGATAAACATGTATTCATATATATATATATATATATATATATATATATATATATATATATATATATATATATATATATATATATATTCAAACAGGAATAGGTGCACACCGATCTAGTGGCTTCCCGAAGCCAACAAGCTCCGTATGGGTGGCAAAGGTCACGAACAGGCAACCAATTATCAGGCCGAAGTGGGCCAAGTTATAATCGCAGAGAGAAGACATGACAGAGAATATGGGTAGATTGATACAGTCTGCTTATGGCTTATTCTGCCTTCATTCAGCCAATCATAACCTTGACTACCAGCTGGGACTGGAAACACAAACGTGCGCTCGAGTACGGCGCAGGCAGTCCACACACTGGGTCTAGCAGATGGGTCATAAGCACTTCATCGAACCCAAGTTCAGCAGTGCCTCACCACCTGTAATTCTCTGTAGCTGCAGATAGGGTATTTATTCAAACAGGAATAGGGGCACACCGATCTATTGGCTTCCTGAAGCAAACAAGCTATGTATGGGTGGCAAAGGTCACGAACAGGCAACCAATTACCAGGCCGAAGTTGGCCAAGTTATAATTGCAGAGAGGAGACACAACAGAGAATATGTTAGTGAGTTGTTCACCGATCTTTCTAAGGTACAGGTTATTTCAGTTGTGCCCTGGAGCTCACTGAAGAGCCCTCGCTGGCAGTTGCATAGTGACTTGAGGAATTTGATGATGAGGTAAAACCTACAAAGACCAGGGAGGGCGAAAAGGTCATTTCTGTCTTATTAGTCGTCCACAGCCAGACTTACCCAACCAAAGCAGACAGAAGAGACGCCGGAAAATGCAGGTGCATTGATACAACCTTTTTGGGCTTATTCTGCCTTCTTTTAGCCAATAATATCGCAAATACCGGTTGTGAATACAAGCTAAGAAGCCAAAAGCTCTGTGAACGCCTTTTCGTTTTCGGCAGTGCGCTATACCAACAGAATTAAATGTTCAACGAAGACAAGGAAGACTTAATAAATAGTAATAATAATAATAAATTGTATATGTTAGGCCCAGAGAGATACATCATTACAAACTTAGTATCATGGTATGAATAAATACAAAGTGGATAATTGCTGCACTATGTGAGCAGCCATATTAACTGCAGAAATGAATAATATGGTAGGCATGTCCCATTCAGAACGAGTTGCCATTAAATGGCTCTCATCAGCCAACCATAGTCAACTTCGTGTTTTACAAATCCCTTAGGCTTGAAATCGCGACCTGTCGTTAACAGTTACTTTTTCTTCTTATATGATTACCTTAGACTGAAATACTGCGCAACTTATTATTCGATGTACACAACTCAAGGGTCGATTCATGAGCCGCTCCTGTTCATTCTCAGTGCAAACGGCCTGCTTCAGGAGGTGAAATCAGATATCTCGCTCTTCGCATACGACTTTCAATCGTAGAAGGTGATAAAATGAAAAAGAGATTCTCAGATACTACAAATATGACATAGAGAAGCTGCATGCATGGATCAAGAATGTATATGGTATCAGCAAGATGATGAACTAATGCATTCCCACGACAATATCACTTAGAAAATCAACCACTGGAAACCGTAAGGGGACAAAAAATCTTGCTGTTTATAAAGGACGACTTAAGCCTCACAGCGCAGTGTTACAAAGTCCCAGTGTGGGCAATGTCAAACATATGCACCATACGAAGAACGTCTGGTAAATTAAGTACGGATATCTTTGATAAGTTATATGGAATATTTGTGCGGCCTCACCTGGAATACGCGGTACAGAATTGGTGACCTTGGCCTCTCAAAGATATCGGCGTTGTTGAAGGCGTACAAAGACAGGCTACAAATTCAAAGATTTTACCTACGACCAGCGCCTGACTACCTTGAATCTCTTTCCCTTCTACCGTAGACCGGACAGAGGCTAACTTATAGCAACGTTTCAGTTGCTAGAGTTGAGTGATCTGGATATCAACTGGGAAGATTTTTTCAATTGCACCAAAAATTAATCTCCAAAGAAATGGTTGCCAGCTCAAAAATAAAACGTGCCACACAAATCATTGCTGCTCCTTTTTCAGGCAGAGACTCGTTTGTCATTGGAGTTCTTGAGCGACGGATTTTTTGCATTCACCTACGGTGACTGTATTCAATACTCTTGTACATTAGTAGAGGATTTTGAAAGATTTGAATAATTCCTTCGTTGGAACACCCCAAAATGCTATATGGCTACATACGGAGTACAAAGAGAATTCAGGAAATGATTCCTGCCCTTAGGGTCTGCAGACGGAAAACTGGAGACCGACGATCAGGTTAAAGCATCCCTTCTTTCAAAATTCTTTCAGACCGCCTTCACCTGAGAGCCTAATAATTTTGCTGCTATTCCAACAGTTTGTCAACCAATGTATACCCCTCATTTTCCTTCCTCATCCACCTCCTCCTCATCCACAACAGAGGACCTAGACCTAGACTTTTCACCGACCATAGTTAGAACCGAATTACTTCGTATAAAGCCTTCCAAGTCGCCTGGGCCGGATAGAATTCCTGCATTAGCACTTAGAGAACTTGCGGATGAACTGTGTTTACTATTGTCCATCATATTCCAAAAGTCCTTTGAAGAAAGCAAACTCCCGGAAGAATGGAAGTGTGCATTCATCGCCCCGATCTATAAAGGAGGTTCAAGACTGGACTGTGAAAATTACCGCCCTGTCAGTTTAACTTGCATAGCGTGTAAAATAATGGAGCGTATTATCAAGAGGCACTTAATGCGTTATCTTGAAAACAATCAAATCCTATGTGATGTCCAACACGGCTTCCGTCCAGGATGCTCCTGTCTCACGAGTGCCCTTCAGTTGCACGAGAAATGGACAAAGCAGCAGATAAGGGTCATCCAGTAGATGTTGTATTTTTTGACTTCAAGAAGGCCTTTGATAGTGTACCACACGGGCTTCTTTTACAGAAGATTTGGAACGTCGGAATTCGTGGAAAACTTTTCAATTGGATCAAGAGTTTCTTGTCTTTCAGAGTACAGAGAGTTGTTGTTGGAAACTCTAGCTCGGAATGGGCAAAAGTCGAAAGTGGTGTTCCACAGGGTTCTGTTTTGGGCCCCCTACTCTTCCTAATCTACGTTAACGACTGTCTCAATGACCTAGATTGTCAAGCTGTCATGTTCGCAGATGACATAAAAATATGGACTGAAGTCAGCTGCGCTGATGACGCAAAAGGGTTACAGTCGAATATCGACAAACTAAGTGCCTGGTCGGCTAGGTGGTTGCTTAAGTTTAATGTATCCAAGTGCGTGATCCTACACATAAGCGCCGGTCGAAAAGTATCGCTGAAACATCAGTACTTTATTAATGGCACTGCATTAAAAGAGGTAGAAACACACAAAGATCTGGGCATGTGGACAACTGCAAATTTGATGCCCTCAGAGCACTGTAAGAAAGCAGTACAGAAGGCAACATGTACACTACATTGGATCAGACGTGCGTTTAAAATATTCCCCCTGATCTTTTCGGAAAAGTATATGGCATCTTCGTGAGATCGCACTTAGATAACGGAATACCAGCCTGTATACCGTGGATGAAGAAAGATGTTGACCTACTCGAACAGGTACAATGGAGAGCAACGAAGATGGTTCGACGGTTGTAAGACTTTACCGTACCAAGACAGATTGAAAAAGCTTGACTTTATTTCCTCTTTCCTACAGGCACTTACGGTTTAGCCTGCTCTGGAAATTCCGCATTATCCGGAGCCATGATTCCTCCCTGAGATCGGAGGATTTCTTCGAGTTTGCCTGCACAACTCATCTGCGTGGTCATCCCTACAAGGTCAATAGCAAACGCACGCGATTGAACCTCAGAAAGTTTTTTTCAGCCAACGAGTGGTACGAGCTTGGAACTCGTTACCAAGTGAGACGGTTACCTCTGACAGCATTTCTGATTTTAAAAGAAGACTTGATGACATAATATTTGACAAAAGACGACTCTCGCAACATGATTACTTAAAACCAGCCTTTTAAAATCTTTCGGTTTCTAATTTTCTTCCACAATGTTTCGCCTATAGATGTGAACACGCATTTGAAGTTAGGTTATGCTTTGACTCAAACATTTTTAAATGTACACCATTTTTTAAACTGACTGTACACATGGAATGATAGTTTTATATCAATAGGGTCATCAGGGCAACTTTCCACACCCCATCTGATGTATTACTAAGACGAGTATAAGCATACTACTTTTGTGCTTTCAGTAGATAGTTTTGTTTACATTAACTTTGACTCTGACGTAAATGTCATGCTACGAATGCAAGAAACGTTGTTTGCTGTTTTTCAAAACTGCCGCAACTTTTAAACATTTCTACTTCATTTGAAGTTTTATACATTGTGCCTACTGAAATGACTTGCAAAAAGTTATAACTTAACTATTTTTCAGGGCTACCTGTATCGCTTCAATGGAGTGTCTAAGGGATTCTGTCATTTACTACGAATGTACTCATTGGAACCGAATGAGTGTTTCTGGGCTTTAAGTCCCACACGTTTTCAAAAATCGGACAGAATTCTCGAAACATTTTAATACAAGGTTCCTATCAGTATTGAACCCCTGAGGGTTATTATCAAGAAGGTTCCTATCGGTTCCTATCAAGAAGGTTCCTGTCAGTATTGCACCCCTGAGGGTTATTATCAAGATGTACTGACTGGTAAGCCATAAATGTCCACTCGTCACCAAAGATGCTGCCTCCTTGCCTGCTCATGACTGCAAGACTCTAGAACCTGAGGTCCAAAGTAATATAAGACTGCGTATTTTAGCTGGTCATCGCTTTTCTGTGCGCAGGACAAAATATTTACATCAGTCAGATCAGATGGTTAGTGCTCAAGCGATTTATTGGTTAGCGCCCCCAGCGGGCTTTCAAGGTAGAAGCAGAATATATTATATTCCAATTTCATTTATGTAGGGATGTGTTGTTCAAGGGCATCAGAAGCATACAAGGAACCTGTCTTGATGGAACTCTACTGGTGTCGACCCACCCTCGCTTTTAAAACACCATGCTCCCGGAGGGAGCCTTGTAGCTCAGGCGGTTAGATTGATGGCTGCACTGTAGCGGTCATGGGTTTGAATTTCAACGAGGCCACTGAGTTTTTCTCAATTGAGTCAAATTTATTCTGGCTTGCTTAATGGTAAGTTAGTTATTTGAGTCAGACGCACTGCCACTTATTTCAAGGTTACATGCTCAGTCGCATGAGACTACTTCTGGCAGATCAAGGCTAACTTTCAGATGAAATACAGGCTTGTAGTTGCCTTGGGGCCGCTTCTCGAAATATAGCTGCTGCCTACACTCCCCTGTCGGTCAGTCAGGCAAAGTACACAGTAAAAGAGAAGGATTACTGAAAAGCCGCTGGTTACCAATATTGCAATCCTTGGTTTACTTACCACCATCCGCCAACTATACCCAAACTCCAAATCAGGCATACCAGTGATTAACGATCGAAAAGCAACATCTTTTTTTCACCCTGCATTGAATATTTGTCAATCAAAATTACCAAAATGAGACGCTGATGGCTCGTGATCGTAGCAGCTATGGTTTTAGGTCATGTTCCAATGAAACATCTCTGAACTTAATAATCACCACCTAATACGGATTAAAAGTTCACAGGTATATTCTCCTACACTGATCTGAATTTTTGCTGATACTAATCGACTCATTTGGAAGGTGAATGCCAGTTTCCAATCTGAGCCTGTAGATTTTGGAGTTCAAATGCCTGCATTCTGCAAGTACAAATATCCATATTGTGTCTTATCAGAATTACTAGGGCAGCTTGTAATAAAATTAATTGCTCCAATAAGCGAAATCTAAAGTACTCCGTTATACTTCGAGATTTTCCCATTGGGAACAGGTTAATGGCAAAGAACTAAAGTGAATTTGGAAAAATCTTTCCGAAGGTCTACTACGTGAGGTTTAATCGTCCAGTTTTCAATTACTGTTTAGCAGTTTTCAATCATATGAAAGCTTAATTTAAATCCTCAACTAAGAATCATTGTCGGGAAACTCCCTGCCACTTGATTGGTTGTTGGGTGTCCCAAACACCGGGACGGTGAGGTTTCCGTGAGTTATTTTACTGTGAGATCGTGTACAGTGAAAAAAAAAAACTAAGAAGGTGGCCTATCTGTGGCACGATACGCTCCCCAAAGCAAACTGTCAGACTTTTATGGAGAGGTTTGGGCTGCTCGGATCTCACAGGCGTTCGAGTGCCCATAAGGATTGCGGGCAAAATGAGCCATATGAGCCATCCACTTACATTGTAGGTGACACGGAACTTGTACAGCCTCTACCGCACTCGGGCATCTGGGCCTGACAGATTCAAAAAGATGATCGGCGATGATCGGCTGACAACATGCAACAGCACGACTGTATGTGACAAACACACACGCCTGCTTCGCTCACAATGGGTCAGGCTTTCAAGGAGTCGGCTCTAATTACTTTAGAGAGCAAGTGCCATATAGACCGCCTTAAGAAGAAGCCGCTGTAGTTTGACTCTCAGTTCACCAGTCGTCCATTCCAAGAAATGTACATTGGACTGAGTGCAAGGTCTGATCTGCATCGTCAGTTGGCAATTGTTCAAGTCACGGCTCTTAGCGCACCATGATACCTTCGAGTGCGTCAGATTTTTGCAGTCAGGAGTATGCGCTGAGATAGGTGACCTCGCTCTCTCTCTCTCTCTCGCTCTCTTTTCCCATTCACGGGTGCCAGTCAGCTGGTTGGATGCGGGAATTGGGCGCAGGTAACGGACAGAGTTGGAGACTGCGTCTGCGTGTGTCCGACGCATGACCTTGCCTCCCGCACGTCAAGGCAGATGATCACACAAAAGGGCTGGGCGTCTCAGATCTCACATGCTTGAGGGTGCCATAGGGGCTACGCAAAGGTGTCATTTAACCCTGTTCTCAGTCCACCAATCAGCCACTCCACAACAACACACGCCCACATGGTGTCACCACTTTGTGTTTGACGTGAGAGATTCGAGTGCGTATGCCTTATCGTAGTCAGTAATGATCTGAAGTGCCTTGGTGGTGATTTTCCACGTACCTACCAAGTAATGTTGAGATCGAGTGCAGTGACTACCAAATGTAAGAAGAACGTCTACGCGTGCTACGCCCCTACCACGCACGTGCTACGCTTCCCAAATCAATAAATTAGGTTTTCATAGAGAGGGTTGAGTTGCTCGGATCTCATATGCAATAGGGTGCAAAATGAACATAAGAACCGGCCTTCCACTTACATCGTGGGTTATGTGGGTAATGTGGGACGGATTATGGGTTGTGCGTGGGACGGATTTGCATGGGACGGATTGTGGGACGGATTTGCGTGTGGTGCAGGTGCTGGTGAAGGTATGTGCGTCGACGTGGTTTTACCGATGGTGTTTCAGCACAGGTTTTATTGAATGTAAATATGGCTGTGGTGACCGAATGTGTGTGGGAAATGTGGAACGTTTATTCGATGACCACGGATGCATGTTGGTGCTCCTGACGTTGTTTCGCCAGGCTCTAGGCTATAGATTCGCAAGTGACCGATCAAGCGGATGGGTAATGCAAAGGTGGGATCACAATGTAGACATCAAAGACAGTGCCAAGTTTGTCATTTTTTACAGATTGTAGTTTATTAAAAGCCGGCATCCTGAGGTGAATGAAAGGTACTGAGGTTACGCTGTGTGATAATTACTTAATACATAATATCTGTACTTCATTTACCTTTTCTCCCTTGTCATTGCTGAAAATCTTCATCTGTCTATTCTCCTACTAGCCGGTGTGTGACTGCTGTCGGGGCTCGCGAGTGAGTCCCGTAAGCGATCTGTGAGCGTTCATCAACGAATATTCTTTTCTTATCGAATGGACGTTTCCGAATTTCAGGTAACATTTGATGACATCGCACATCTACTCAAAATAATTAGCTCGTTCCCTTTTCCGAGTTTTATAAGAGGGCTGTAGGAGGCTGGTGAGATGCGCACGGTGCACTTCTACTAAAATATTTGCCCGCCCCCTAGCGAATCCCGTGTGCCCGCCTCAACAAATTGCGCCACTCCTGACCCAATCGGTCACTTTGCTAATTATGTAAATTGGCGATTAGGCCCTCTTCCATGATTGTCTTCTGGTCCGACATGGGGAATGAAACCCCCTTACTCTGGGAACCTTGCGCTATTTTCCAGGCCTATGAGGGTTAGTGTAACTGATATTTCGGTATCATAGACTAGCGTATACATAAAATCAACATGAAAACCGCAGCCGAGTTTTGTGTGGTACTGTGCCCAAATACACATGAAAAAAAAAAACAACTACAAACCTTAGCGATGGGAAGAAGAGTCGGCTGACTTCAGTGCCTGACTCGAGACTGCAAACAGTGTGTTCTCGAGAGTGTGTCATACGCGCTTGCAGAAACGATGTTAAGTTAGATGGCTAACCTTCAGTTTCAGGGTCAACGGTATGAAGTGACCAAACAAAGAAGTCTACTTGAGTCAGGTAAGGGAAAAGCAAAGAAGGTAGAGAACAACAAGCGCGTAGTTTACAGAATTCTCAAACTTGTTCGACAGAAGATAACACTATCTGCTAAGTCTCCACGTGATATCCACGTCCGGCTACGCTCACCTCCTCTAGTATAAACTACGCGCCCCTGATGCAAATGGTCCGGATCCACTCCTGCCACAAGCACTTTTACTGTCTAAACTCTAGTACTACTTATGTCCCTCTTCAAGACGCCGCCCGCCGTTCGCATGTAACCAGTTCTAACCACGCTCTCGCGAACCTCTTCGCTTCTGTGTCAATCACCCCTAGTGACCGCTTCTCACTAGGCATCCGTTTATCAGACACCAAGATTTCAGACCTCAGGACCCTCGCAAACTTTTTGTTGTAGTGCCGCCAGGTATTCCTTCGTCCAGCATCGAGAAAGGCACACGCCTGATAATGCTTGTTTCCATCCAGAATGATACTACGTAAAGCCGGTATAAGGGATTCCAGATCATTACCATCTGATACCGAATGAATCAGCGGTCTGTTGTTTGGCACGCGTTCCACTTGTAAAAAACGTTTACCGGGTCACTCTTTGGTTAAGCATTGCAGATTACACAGTGGAGGCAGTAGTCTCGATACTTAACTGATCTCATACTCCCATATTTCCCTTCCCCGATGGCTAGCGGCTGGCGAATTAAAATGGCTATGTATCCCTGAGTTCAGTATTTAATCTGCTGCCATCTTTTGTTCCCACTTTTCTTTATATAAATTTGGAGCTATTAGGCGAGGAAGATCAAATGATATCTACAACAAGAATAGAAGCCACCTTGTTACTGATCCAATAAGATGGCTTCTATTGTTGTTGTAGATGTCATTTGATATTCCTCGCCTACTAGGCAATCTCCTCGGGCACAGGATAAAGGGACCAATAGAAAGACTAGATGCCACCTCAAAATGTACGCTCTAGTCTGCAGGCAAATGAACAAGCAAACAGAGCGTTTCTCATAAGACCGCCCACGAAGGGACTTATGAGGTTCGAAAATGTTTGCGCCAACATTTCTGAAAGGACACCATCCCACTTCTGTGTTTTGTAGGGGAGGCGGGACCCTCGTCTGTCCTTGAAGTTGCTTAAATTTACCTCTACACGATAAACATGCGCCGATTACACGCTTATCTGAAACACGTACCTTTAGGACACAAAACTTCTGACGGATAGCACCCAATATCTGTGCCGACTCGCAGTACCCTTCCAGTTCATGCATTTTTTAATCCGTTAAAAGAATGGCCGGAGGCTTAAATGACTCACAGTCCACCTCCTATGCCCATTATTTCATTAATAAATACTGTGCAGGGGATACTCATATACAACAAAGAAGTTCGCTGAATTCAATGGCTGACTCTAGAAAATAAAACGCGAGTTTACGAGATTGGGTCACACGAGCGTACCGGGGCGATTTTAAACAAAAGTGCTGACCTTCAGTTTCAAGGTCAAAGTCACAAAGAAACCAAGTGAAAAGTTCAAATCAAAGAAGGTAGGGAAAAACGCACGTGAACTTTGGATAGAACTTCACGGAAAATACACGTCCAGAATTGCAAAACTTGTTTGACAGGAGATAGCAATTAATATCCACGCTAGGCTTTGAGTTTAAATTAGGGTTAGGGTTCAAGTTAGGGTCGAGATGAAGCTTCGGTATGGGGTTAATGTTTAATTTAGGATTATGACTCGATAATATTAACTTTTAATAGGATTTTGCGTAAGGCCACCTATTTTACCAAAGACTTCTTCTACCTTATCTTTCTTGTCATCATAATAACGCCGCTTTTTGCACTATTTTATCCGAGTGGCTATTATGGTTAATTTGATTTAAGCAACGCAGCTACTCCTAACGTTAAATGCGTCCTGCTTCCATGTATCCTTGACGGAGTTTTTGACCAGTAGTAACGCGGTTTTCTCCTGTGAGATCTTCCTTCCACGGTGTTTTTATGCTTCCG
This sequence comes from Schistocephalus solidus, assembly GCA_017591395.1. NCBI lineage: Eukaryota > Metazoa > Platyhelminthes > Cestoda > Diphyllobothriidea > Diphyllobothriidae > Schistocephalus > Schistocephalus solidus. The sequence goes on from WEDG01006551.1 coordinate 75,043, forward strand.
AACGATTATGGGTCGCAACAGACAACCATGTCCTTCCATGGGCTCCGACTTTCTAGCCGAGTTGACCTGCTAGTGGACTGCCGGCGTTCCCGCCTACTTGATCACACTACCAGGTTATCTGTTCGAGGATTGACTCCCTTTACAATCCCTTGCAATGTAACTGTTCTGAATACAGATATTGCCTGTCCTTATCGGGAGCTTCTACTTCAACATCCGAACATCACCAACCCCCAGTTTTGCAGCAGTGAGGTTCAACACGATGTTGTGCACCACATCCGTACCTCGTGTCCTCCTGCTTTTGCTCGTCCTAGACGACTGGCGTCTGCGCGCCTGTCGGTTGCGAAAGCTGAATTCAAACATATGCTAAACTGGGCGTCATTCAACCGTTCGAGAGCCCCTGGGCTTCACCTTTGCACATGGGGAAAGGCAACATCGCGTGACTGGCGACCCTGGGACGACTATAGTGCCCTCAATAACCTCACTATTCCCGATCGGTATCCCTTTTTCTCATCTTCAGGATTTCGCCGGAAACCCTTTTGGGAAGGTGGTTTTCTCGAAGATTGACCTGGTACACGCATTCCATCAGATTCCTGTCACCTCTGAAGACATCCCTAAAACCGTTGTTACTACACCGTTCGGACTGTTTGAGTTCATCCGCATGTCATTCGGCCTTCGTAATGCTGCCCAGACTTTTCAGAGGTTCATCGACCGTGTCCTGTGTGGCCTGCCTTTTGTGTACGCCTTTATAGATGCCCTGTTGGTGGCTAGTCAGAGTGCTGAAGAGCATAAGAAACATCTTGCCTTGGTGTTTAACCGCCTCAAAAAGTATGGCATCATAATCAACCCCTCCAAGTGCGTTTTTGGTGTGCCTTCGCTCAAATTTCTTTCTCAGTATGTCGACTCTGCTGGTTTGCGTCCTCTACCCTCCAAGGTAGATGCCATTCGGGAGTTTCCTCCACCAACTTCCAAGCGTCAGTGGAAATGTTTCCTAGGCATTGTCAACTTTTACCACCGGTTCCTCCCGAACTGTGCTGGCCTCATGCTTCCACTCACCAACATGCTGTCCGGTCCCAAGGGTCCCCTCAAGCTTCCTGGTGAGGCAGTGACCGCTTTCGGAAAAGTTAAGGTTTCCATTGCCGACGCCACCTTGCTCACGCATCCCGCTCCCAAAGCTCAGCTGTCTCTTATGGTAGATGCTTCGACCGTAGCCGTTAGTGCAGTCTTGCAACAGCACCTAGTGGGTTCGACTCGACCTTCAGCCTTTTTTCTCCAAGACACTTTTTGCCGGCGTAGACGCGCTACAGTATATTCGGTCGTGAACTTCTCACTATTTACCTGGCTGTGAAGCAATTCGGACATTTCCTTGAAGATCGGGACCTCACCATTTTCGTGGATCACAAGCCGCTGACCTTTCCTCTTCGGTCCCTTTCCGACAAGTACAACCCGAGAGAGATTGTCCACCTGGAGTACATCTCACAATCCACCACCGACATCCGCCACATTGATGGCACGACGAATGATGTGACCGATATGCTTTACAGACCCTCTCTTTCTGCTCTCCAACTCTCGCAAGGGATCGACCTTGTTTCTATGGCTGCTGAACAAAAACGAGCCGGTTGTCCTGGTGACGAGTCAGTCCGCTGTCTCCAGCTAGCGGATGTTCCACTCGCCACCGGGACTGGCACCATCCTCTGGTGATTTTTCGGACTCATTTTCGTCACCCTTTCGTGCCCGCCTTGATGTGTCGAGCAGTGTTTCACACTCTTCATGCCTCACCAAAGCTCCTCGCCTGGTCTGGCATGAACAAGGACGTAAAAGCTTGCGGCGCCACAACAAATCCCCACCAGGCACCTTCACCAGCTTCGATACACGGTTCAGCCATGTACATCTCAATGTCGTAGGCCCCTTGCCTCCATCCAATTGTTTAACTCACCTCCTTACCGGTGGGCTGAAGCTATCCCTTTGCCGAAAATGGAGGCAGACAACATCGTACAGGCTTTTGTTAGTCGTTGGATCACCATTTTTTGCCCCATCCTCTGCTACGACTGATTGAGGTGCCCAATTCGAATCTGCCCTCTTCCAAGCCCACCTCAACTTTCTTGGCCGCACTCGCATTCGGACGACGGCCTACCATCCAGTTGCTAACTGAATGGTTGAACATTTCCACCGCCATCTAAAGGCCGCCCTGAGTGCCGTAGATGACCCAACCAACTGGACTGACAACCTGCCCCTAGTGCTCCTGGGCATTCGCTCGGCGCTCACGTTGGATCTGGACTGCAGTGCGGGTGAATTGGTGTTTGGTACTACCCTCCGACTGCCAGGCGAGATGATCACCCCAACCTCCCGTGGCACCGATGAGTCCCCGCCAGATTTGTGCATCGCTTGCGGCAGTTTATGCGCTCAATTGCCCCGGTTCCGCCCCGAGCTCCACCAACCGAGTCTTTTTTTCAAAAAAAGGCTTGGCCAACTGCACCCATGTGTTTTTTTCGATGTGACCGTGTGCGCAAGCCGCTGGAACCACCATACGAAGGGTCGTTCCGCGTTCTCTCACGCAACGCCAAGACCTGCCGGATTCTTCGCGGTGACAAGGTGGACGTGGTCAGCGTCTATCGGGTCAAGGCTGCTGTCGCGGAGGAACCGCCGGACCTGCGCCAAGGACAAAACTGTGCTGACCCCCTACCCCGTGCTCCTTTACCTTCCCTACCCTCTCCATCTACCCCACTTTCCCCCACCACCCTATTTCTTCCAGTACCACTGACATTCGCATCAAACGTAGCGGTCGTCGAGTCCACTTTCCTGACCGCTTTATCACTCAAGAGTTTTAATATTTCATTTATCTTCCGCGTCCTTTTTACGTCAGCCTTCGGTCTAGGCTGGGGGTACTGTGGCAGCCCTTTGTCATCTTTTATTTTGTACACAACCTTCTACAGTTATTCAACTTGCAACACATTTAATTAACTCGCATTTACCCTTATTTGTTTAAGTTGGTATGTATTAACTGTAACGCGTCACACACCAACTGGTTTGTGGTTCGGTGACATGAACTGATTTTCCTCCTATTGCCTTTGTCTTCACTAGGTGGCGTCGTCAGCTGATTCCGTCGTATCGTAACCTTTGGCGTGGCTTGTCTCTCTTATTTCTTAGCATGGGATCGTGTTATCGATCGCAGTTGCTCGCTAAAGGACTGCGAACTGCGCGCGAATTAGTTTAAAGTGATTGCAGGCTTGCGCAGTATCTGCGGCACCCGCTTTCTACTTGCATGTTGGCAAAGTATTTGACAGTCGTCCTGAGGTTAACACCATGTTACAATTCAATACGTGGATCATTAATCATGGCAATGAACTTCATGCAACGCAGTAGGGTTCCATTTGTTGTGGGTTTCCATTTCTTTTCATATATAATTATTATCAAGCCTGCAGCATTATAGATAGTTGAGCCTGCAAATAACACACCGAGGTAGTTACTTTATACTTGAGTATAGATTACAATGCCCAATCTGGACGAAGCTTGTTAGGTACAAGCAACTATGCAGCATCAACTAACCTGAAAAGCCTTCAATTATGGGATTTCGGACCATGGTATTCAATAGGCCCGAAGCCAACCGCCGCTGGAATACTATGTCGCCTTCTCATCATTCTTAAATTTTTTTGCGTTTCTCTCCACATGTATGTTTTTTTCTGTATACACCTATTTCTCGAACCACCTTCAGATGCGAACTTTTGCGGATCTATCCCCTTTTGTATACGATGGCGTCTGTACATTACCGAGTATTACACCAGGCAGCCCGTAGATTTCGGTGCATTTGATTCAATCAGTGCACGTTGGTTCGAATCCGTGAAGTCGTTCGTCAATCGACCAGCCGCATTCTTTATAATTTCCAGTGGACCATGCGATATGCCCTTCTGTAACTCGCGTCTCATTTCTAGGCCCAGTCACAGGCGTTCATTTGCGCCGGCGCATGAGGATTTTGGATAAACAAAAGAGGAATGACCTTGAAAAGGAGGGCAACCATAACTGTAGAGTACATTGTCACGTTTGCCACAAAATGCATGTAGGATAAATTAGAGCCCTAGGTCACTGTCTCCGCACCCACGCCCCCTTTCACCCCCGCCAACAGACTCATGCATATTCATGTTTTGCGAAAATTAGAGGAAAGACAGCTTATTTCCTTTGATATAAAGACAAGCGTCTGCGGCAGCAATCAAACAGAATCTACTATCAGGGAAATAATTTCTGAAATTATTAAGTGCAGGACATGGAATTAAGTAACCGGGACATGACCCTAAAAATTCATCTTCCGGCCACTTAACTCCATGTTCTGAACTAAATAATTTCAGAAATAATTTCCCTGATTATTCTCTGTAGTTCATGTACCAGAAACCGCATAGGCACGCTGGGGAACCCATTGAGGAGCTGAACACCTCGTTGCTGTGTCACGCAGCAGCAGAAGCATCGGCGAAACACGTGTCTGGGCTTTTAGCTAGTACCTATGTCGGAAGTACGGTATAACGTCTTTTGCCATATAAGATTCATACTACTTGTAGTACTACTTGTTTGTAGAATGGGCATTACGTGGTTATTCCACAGTGGTTGTCTTCGACCCAAATGTTCATTGAAATTTCGGGTCTGACCCTAAAAAGTCATGTCCGAAGCACCTGACTCCATGTCCTGCACTTAATAATTTCAGAAATTATTTACCCGATTATTCTCTGGAGTCCATATACCAGAAACCGCATAGAGAACGCTGGCGGACCCACTGAGGAGCCGAACCCCTCGTTGCTGTGTCACACTTGTCTGGGCTTTTTAGCTAGTACCTATGTTGGAAGTACGGTATAAAGTTTTTGCAATATAAGAATCTACTATGTATACAAGAGAAAACGTTGGTTAACTACACAGGGGTAAAAAAAGCCCAGGCAGATCTGCTCGAGATCATAGGTCGCATCCGTTTCACTCAAATGGTCCCTGACGTGAGAGGTATTCGCTCTTCGTTTACAACTCACCCCATTTATCCGTAGATGTACCACCTCATTTTATGTTTATCAATATTCTGAAAGGTATGTTTGATGAGAACAGAATTCTGAATGAGATTTTGAAAGAGTAAGCGTCAGTCAGAATAATCCCATGATATTTAAGTCGGTCTTTGGAATGGGCCTTGGTTCACTGCCTGCAAAAATTACACTCTGTATAAAAATGACTACACCAATATTATGCATTATTTCCGTTGATTTTAAATGCCCCTATAAATTCAACTATATTTTAGAAAAAAACATGCATAAAAATATATTTCTCTTGTACTCATTTGGTAGCAAATCAACTTTTTAAATTTCTGAATAATTTTGAACTCAACTTGAATTCAGGGTTTCCAAACTACAAGATGTACGTTTTCTGTGTACGAAAAAATATTTCTTTGTGCAATTAAGAAAGGTTGAAATTTTGCAATGAAGGTGGACCAGATATTATACTTTATAAGCACCGATTATAAATTGAAAGATACGATTCTTTATAAATGAACACTCTACGGTCCTAAACATCTCATAATTATAAACCTTGTTATAACCAAAAAGCTACCCGTTCGTCAAACAATTTTTTTAATAAGATGCCATTTTTCAACGAAATTAGCGAAATAAATCATATTTTTTTATGCATTTTTCTCCTATAAAATATACTTACATTTATTATTATTATTAATTATTTAAAATAAACGGGAGCAATTCATACTACTTAAGAAGCATTTTGTTCCAGAGTGTCGTATTTGAAGGAAGTCGCCAAGAAGCTTGTTCAAAATCCGGTATCCATACTTGACTGAAATTTCTTGAGATAATACTGCATGCTAATTAATGGTTCAGCCCCAAGGCACAATGGGACGAGTGAGTCTTGTAACCGATCGGTGAGTGCCTAACATTCCCGATTGAAACCGACATGACAACGAGCTGGTGGCTCAATGACTAGAGTGTTTAAATCTTAGCCAAGAGAACACGGGATAGCGCCTCAGGGGTTGCAAAACAATGGGTTGAGTTTGGCTGGCTGACGATGGCCAATATGCCAAAAACGGTCCTTCTAGCCGAAAACTGCAAAAGAACAATTTTATGATTAAAATGCCAGTCGTCGCAAGTTGCAGGGCGTATGCAATGCTTTCCCAGCATACAATACATCAAACATAAGTTGTTTGAATGTGAAATTGTTGTTAAGTAAGGGGGCTCATTTTGTCAGTTAACGCTAGAAAAACGTGTTTCTGAAAAACACGGAGAATTTTTAGATTTGAAATTTTATTTGGCACGGCAGTTCGACCGTCGATTTCGACGACGTCCACTGTATGCTCCACACCAGGTGGTGCAGGGACGGTGACTTGCGCGTGAATTAGTTTTAAGTGATAGTAGCCCTTGCGCTGCAGCAACCGCATCTCTCCTCCTCCCCCACCTGAGCCCGGTGTCAAGACAAACTCAAGAAGACCGGAGATGGGAGAGGGCGCAGGTGGCTGGCGCGGCCGGAGCCGCCCCTGGGCGTGCCACCACACCTGGCTCAGATCCCACGGAGTGGGAGTGCCATAAATGCCACATTAAGAAGAAGCCATTGCAACCTGACTCTCAGTCCGCCAGTCAGCCACTCCCACACAAAACACACATTGGGCTGACCACGCGGTCAGATTTATCCCGTCAGTTGGCAACCTTCAAAGACATGGCTTTTAGCGCACCGGGATAGTTTCAAGCGCGTCAAATTGTTTATAGTGAGGAAAAATACGCTGAGCTCTCGACCTAACTCTCCCCGACCCCCACAATCAAACCACTGTCCGAGCCGGTCAGTTGTCGGATGCGGAAGCGGGCGCAGCTGTTGGTGACTTAGTCTACGTGTACTACGTACACGACCTGGCCCCCCAAACACAAGCACCAGGATTTAATACAAAAGAAGGTTGAACGGCTTACATCTCACGTGTGCGAGATAGCCAGAGGTCACGTTAAGAAGGAGCCATTTTTAGCCAGACTCTCAGACCACCAGTCAGACACTCCGCACAACACACATTGGACCAACTGCGAGGTCTAAGTGTAATTGTCAGTTGGCAACCTTCCAACCGCGGCGGTTAAAGTTACTGCACACTCTTCTCCTCCCCCACCTGAGCCCGGTCTTACGACACAGGCAAAAAGACTAGAGATGAGAGAGGTCGCAGGTGGCTGGCGCGGCCGGAGCCGCCTCTGGGCGTACCACCACACCTGGATCGGATCCCACAGAGTGGGAGTGCCATAAAGACCACATTAAGAAGGAGCCATTGCAGCCTGACTCTCAGTCCGCCAGTCAGCCACTCCACACAAAACACATATTGGGCTGACCACGCGGTACGAGTTTTCCCGTCAGTTGGCAACCTTCCAACCCACGGCTTTCAGCGCACCGTGATAGTTTCAAGCGCGTCAGATTGTTTATAGTGAGGAACATGCGCTGAGCTGTCGACCTCACTTTCTTCCCCACCCCCACAGTCAAAACCGCTGTTCAAGCCGGTCAGTTGTCTGATGCGGAGTGGGCACATTGGCTGACGGATCGGCGTACCCGTCTTCGCGCGCCACAGCACGACCTGGCCCCCATAAAGTACACACATTCAGGATTCACAAACTCAGGGGATATGGAGCAGCCATCGCCGTCTGACTCCCAGTCCACTGTGTCAGTCACTCGACACGCACAGCATACACTGAGCCAAAGGCGTGGTCTGGTGGAAGCGTCAGATTGACAGACTTTCCCAGCCACGGTTTCTATGGAAACCGTAATGTACCTGGTAAATGGTGATTGTGAGGGTGTTGTCGATGTATTGGTGTAGGTAGTGTGTTCAGATGTAGCTTAGCCCTCAGGTGGTTTACCGGAGGTTGTCGTGAGGCGCATGTGTCCTAATAGGCCCATACGGTGTATAAATGTGCGGGAGTAGTGAGGACAGTGAAAGTGGGCGCGTCGACCGTATTTCGGAGCCCAAGGCACTGGTTCACCAGCCTCCGTGCGATGGATCTCGCAGGGTGACCGACCAGGCCGATGCGTGAGTTGAAGTTGCGGGCGCAGTGTGGGCAGGAGAAATCGGTAGAGGCTGGTAGGATGTCATTCATGTTAGTGGGGGTTGCAGGTGCGCTAAGAATGGCAGGACGAGGGTGTGCATGGTGTATCGGTGTTGTCGGCATTGTGGTGAATTCCGCTGTCATGGATCCACATGTGACCGAATAGGCCCATGCGATGAGTGAATGCGCGAGGACAGTGAGGGCAGTGGAGGCGACGATCTCTGCTTTGTGATAGTGCTCCAGGCACTGGCTGACCGGTCTCTATACGATGTATTCGCAAGTGACCGACCAGACCGATGCGTGAGGTGAATGTGCGGTCACATTGAGTACAGCTTAGAGAGATTCCCCATCGCTGATGGTGGTGGTGGTGGTGGAGGTAGTGAAGGCGAAGGCGGTGGTGGCTGCGGTCGTGGGGGTATCAGGCGATGAGTAGATGGATGTGGTCTCCATGATGGTGGTAGTAATGAATTTGGATGCCAGGAGTGAGGGTGGGGAGCCGTAGGAGGGCTGGCAGAATTTGACGGTAGAAATTGGAATTGTCGGATTGTTGGTGCATTGCGTCCGAAGATGTCCAACCAGGCTGATTCGCGCGGGCAAGATGCGTTGACAGCGCGGGCATGCGGGCTATGTGTACGGCAGTGTTGGTCCTGGGCACTGATGACTTTCGTGCCGCTCTTCTTTGGCCTTTGGCGGCGGCGATCCGGTTGGCCCCTCATGGGATTGCTGAACAAGTCTTCACTGATCTTCTCCCATGCCGGTCTATAATGGGCGAGGTCCTCCCAGGTCACCAAGTTGATTTGCAGTTGCTTCAGCGATTTCTTAAAAAGTGTCCTTTGTAGCGTCGTTTTTGACCTCCCTATCGGCGAGGAACCCGCAGTGACCTCTCCGTAGAAAAAGTCGCTTTGGTTATTCGCTTTGTCGTCCATTCTACCAGGTGGCCACTCCATCGCAGTTGCACTTGCCTCAGCATGGCATGGATGCTGAGGATTCCGGTTAACTCCAGGAATTTCCGTGTCCGGGACCCTGCATTGCCATCTCAGCTTCAGTATTCTGCGGAGGCAGCTGAGATGAAAGTGATTCAGCTTCCTTTGATTGGTTCAAGCAGACGGTCCACGTCTCCGCTCCGTAAAGGAGTGTCATCAAGACGACGGCCTTGTACATCTTCAGTTTGGTGTTCAGGTGAATACCATGGCGATTCCAATACGGAGGCTCGCCGCCGGCCGAAGGCCTGACTGGCTTTGGATATCCGTTGGGCATCCTCGTCATCGATTCTCGTGTTGCGCGACATCGTGCTTCCTATGATAAGCGAAGGTTTCCACGTTTTTGAGTTGAGCACCGCTTTACGTTGATTCGTGGAGCATTGTATTCCGCGCTAAGTGGCGGCTGGTGCATGACAAACCGTTTTGGCTGTACCTGATTGTTAATCCAAAATCGGCGCAGCCTTCGGCGAAGAGGTCCATGCTCCTTTGTATGTCCTCCTCCGTCACGGTGTTGAGGGCGCAGTCGTCCGCGAAGAGCAAGTCTTGGACTGTAGTCGTAGACACGCGTTGGAGCCTGCATACGCCGAATCTTGAGAAGGTGCCCGTCAGTTCTGTAGGCGATGCGGATACCAGGCTGCTCATCACGGTAGGCGTCCATCAGCATAGCCGAGAATATGAGACTCGAAGAGGGTGGGGGCCAGGACGCAGCCTTAATTCACTCCGTTGGTCACTGCAAATGCTTCGGATACCGTCCCGTTGTCAGTGACGCGCGCCGTCATCCCGTCACGAGCTGACGCACCATGTGCGTGAACCGCTCAGGACAACCAAATTTGCTGCATGAATTTCCACAGTCCGTCACGATTCACCGTGTCAAAGGCTTTCGTTAGATCCACGAAGGTAGTGTATAGGTGAGTTCGCATCTCCTGACACTTCTCTTGTAGCTGGCGGGCGGCAAAGATCATCTCGGTTGTTCCGCGGTGTCGGTGGAAGCCACATTGGCTTTCCGAGCAGGCCCTGCTCTAGATGACCGTTAAGACGATTGGAGAAGCGATACGGGCGAAGATCTTCCCGGCGATGTTGAGCAACGAGATGCCTCTCTGATTATCACAGAGTTGCTGGTTCTTCCGATTTGAAGAGATGGACGATGGTCGCGTCTTTGAAACTCCTGAGGAACTTGTCCTTGGCGCCACATCTACTGGAAGCGTGTTTGGGAGTTCACAATCAGTCCGTGCCCACCATGCTTGTAGACTTCCGCGGGATTGCGTCGGATCCCGGTGCTTTTACTCGCTGAAAAATCTGCTGCACGGCCCGGATGGTTTCTGGTAGGGAAGGCGGCAGCATAAAGGTCATCGTGTCCACTTGAGGGAGCTGGTCATCGGCAGCATCGGAGATGGCTGATGGGCAATTAAGGACATTTCTGAAGTGCTCGGCCAAGAGCTTCAGAATTTGCGATTTCTGTCAGCAGAGTTGTGCCGTCAGAGCCGAGGAGCGTGCGTTCCCCTTGATACACGGGCCGCAGATTGGCCTTGATGCTTTGAAAAACGTTTTCTCTCATTGCGGTCCGCATACCCCTGGATTTCCTAGCCTTTCGGATCATTCAGGCATCCTGCATCTCCCCGCAGCCGTTGATGTACAAGGCGCCGGCATCTGAAGAAGGCTGCTGGTGGCGTTAGTCCGAAGGTCCATGTAGGCTTTGTGTAGTCTATTCCTTCCCGCGAGTAAGCGTTGATGTTGGCGTCATTGTCGCTCAAACCAGTCCTGGTGTCGACGGTGTGCGCGTCCGAGTACATCGAGGGCGGTGGAGACTGATGACATTTCGCAGTTGACACCATCGTGTCTCCACGGTAGCAGATCATCTGGAGCATGAAGGTCCTGCAGTTTCTCGGTTATTTTGGTTGCTGAAATCAAAAACAGTGAGCAGGCAAATTCAAATAAAAAGATTATTTAACTTACATGGCGGGGCTCTTACCTTGGGGTCTTCGTCGGGGTTGCAGTCGGAGCCTCATCTGGGAGATGACGAGGCGGTGATCTGTCCATACATCGGCATCGCAGACCGCCTTGGTTACCAGCACGTCCTGTCGATCTCGCCTCCGGACGAGAACAGAGTCCAGCAGATGCCAGTGCCGCCACCATGGGTGCATTCGACGTGGCCTTCTCCCGCGTCGGGCGGAAGAAGGTGTTGGTCAGCAGGAGACGGTGTTCAGCACACGTGCGCAGAAGAAGTTGAGGCCGTTATCGTTACAGCTACCGAGACCGTGTGGACTCCAGTGGTCACTGCCAGGCAGCATGGTCCGTCCGTTGAAGTCACCAAGCGACAATTAACTTGTCCTCTTTCGGCTAGCGCCAACAAGGCGTGCAGGTTCTCGTAGAATTTGTCCTTCGACCGCATCAGAGCTCGTCATTGGGGAGCGTAGGCGCTGATGATGGTGGCGAACTGGTCTCCCCGAAGAGGAGGCGGAGGCTCATCAGGCGATCATTGATACCCCTGCGACAGACAGGGCAGACGCCTCACAATGTCGTTACGGATGGCAAAGGCAACACCAGCGTCGCGTCGCTCTGCCTTTGGCCGGCCCGCTCCAGAGGAAGTGTAGCCGGTCACCCCACCTCTTCCAGCGACCCTGCTCAGAGAATCGGGTCTCGCTGAGAGCAGCAATGTCACCTTGTAGCGCGCTTCGGTTCCCGAGCGACTAAGCGCCGTCCTTCGTTCGGCTGGTTGCTCCTGTGATTCGTCTAAAAAGGAACGAACATTCCGGAGCTGCTAGTGCGAGTAGCTCTGAATGGATGACCTCGGAGATTTTTTTCGTAGTGGCAAGTTGGAAAAAAAGTCATCACATAGGAGTGCGCAATCCATACCACGCACGATACGGAAGGTTTGTATGAAGTCTCCACGCAACTGCCTATAACTCAGAGGATAGAGCTTAAGGGTATTAAGACGAATCTCATATGGCAGTTCAGCTTGATCTCTTACTAATTTTGTGGCTCGCCGCTGCACCCTTTCGAGCATGTTGTAGTCCTGTTGGGTCCACGGTCGCCAGGCTTGGATCGCATATTTAAGATGTGGCCTTACAAACGTACCAAAGTCTTTAAAAAACAGTCTTCATCGAAAACTTTAAATGCCCGCTTGATAGCGCACAGTATTGAATTGGCGGATTTAGCTGCCTTGAACATTGCGTAGAAGGCTTCAGGTTGTCTTTCATCCAAACTCCAAGATCCTTCTGTATGTGTGCTTCTCGGAGTGGCAAACCGTTCAAATAGTAGGGTCGCATATCAGTGAACTGATTTCGATTTCCCAGACGCAGCAGGGTGCATTTGTTTAAGTTGAAGGACAAGAGCCATTTGCGGGACCACTGGTCCAATCGACGAAGATTTTCTTGGAAATTGTCTGCATCAGCAGCATTGTGGATAACTTTCCAGATTTTTATATCGTCCGCAAACATAGAAAAGTTACAGTCCAATTCCTGTACACAATAATTTATGAACAAGAGAAATAGGATTGGTCTGAGCACTGAACCTTGCGGAACTCCACTCCCGATGATTGTGCGCTTTGATCACGATCCGCCTATGCAGACCACTTGGGAACGACCGACGAGAAAATTCTTGATCCACATTAGAAGTTTGCCGCCAATACCGAACATTCTCAACTTGTGAAGGAGACGCTGGTGTGGAACACTATCGAAGGCCTTCTGGAAATCAATGTAGGCCACATGCACAGTGTCTTTTGCATCGAGTGCTTTTGTCCAGCTTTGCATCGTATAAAGTAAGTTCGTAACACACGATCTTCCCCTACGAAAGCCGTATTGTGCAGTAGATAAGAGGTTACGGGTTTCTAAATAAATCATCAATTCCTTTTTGACAACCTTCTTCATAACCTTGCAACAGATTGAGGTCAGGCTGACAGGCCTGTAATTTGTAGCAAATGCACGACTACCACTTTTGTGAAGCGGTGCGATGTGGGCTGTTTTCCAGTCGGTAGGAAGAATTCCCGTATCGAACGATTTCTGGCACAGCAACGATAGTGGTTTCGCCAGCTCTCGAGCAAGTTCGAGGAGAAGCTTTGCTGGAATCTCGTCGGGGCCAGGGGATTTGCATGCCTTCAGACTTTTTAGTTCTTCAAAGACCGCCGCTTCTTGAAAGAGCATGTCCTGAATAAGTGGCACTCCTGTAGTCTCGTAACTAGATGGAATAAAAACAGCTTCTCTAGTGAAAACCGACTGAAAGAACTGGGAAAAGTGTTTAGCTTTGTTTTTATTTTCTGATATCTCGAAACCGTCATCGTTTCTCATAACAGGAATCGGGTTCCTGTTACGTGTGGTTTTTCTTAAATAGCTTTCGAGTAATTTGGGATTGTGAACTGCTCTCTGGAGCAAATCCCTCTCGTAATCCCGTCGGCTGTTTTCCAAGGTTTAGAAATAGCCAAAATGAAGTAAAAACAGCTATGCAGAATGAAGATGAATTTATCAGGGAAATAATGTTTAGAGTCAAGACTAGTCTGTTATTGATGTTTGAGGGTATTCATTTGACAGAGGTAGAAACGTCTGCGGTCGATTCGAAGGGATAGGTACTTCCAATCAGCTGCGAGTGCAGTCGATTCCGGTATGGGGTCTGCCGAATAATTAGACTTAGTTGACTGATTGCTAAAAAGGTGAAAATAGATTAGGAGCAAGAAGAGTCAACGGTAAGAAACTTTCAATGCAGTCATACAGTCTTCATATTTGTATTATATATCATAGTGTTGATAAAGTTTGATCTAGCTGTATGAAACAGCTAGTACCATTCGTTTCATCCCTAATAACAATTCGGACGCGAATCGGACGCGAATCGGATCCAATGGTACGAATTTTCGGACGCAAATCGGATCCGTAATTCGTATCTCGTTTTTCAACCGCACAGCGGAACCCCTTACTCCTTTGGTTGACGCCCATACTAGCTAAACGGTTAAAAAACGATCCCCATTACATTCTAATCGAATAGTTATTAATGATTAGTTGACTCGCGGAAGACTGAGTGAGCAATTAAAATATATTTTGTTTAAAAATATGCAAAGCGTAAGTGTACAAAAATAAATCTTATAAATTTCTCCTAATCGGTAGTCCTGTGTTGATGGTCCCTGCAATCCCTCAGCCGTTTCATGAGGTATCCACCCTGTAATGAAAAGACAATAAAATTAGTGATTGTGAGTAAACAATGCGCATGTTTTTATGTAGTAAATGTTTGTATAAAACGTTGATAATTAAAATCTACTTACCGTCAGCACAGTGCCCCAGGGCTGCCTTTACTGCAGTCGGTCATATGCCTTTTTAAAGGCATTTTTGAAAGCTCGTTCTAGCTGCAGTTTGTCCGCCTTTTACGGAATATTCAAAAGATTGAACACGTCTGCGGTGCACATGAATTAGTTAATAATGAGAAATTTCTTACCCAAAAAGAATTCCGTAATAAGGGGAGAGAAAAAAGGCCTTTTTGTCTTAGTAGCGATCGTAGAAAGTTAGCCAGTAGGTCACCTCATTGGCAAAGAGTGATGTGAAAACGCGATCAGCAAAATTGCTGACGCTATCGCCGCCAAGGGAGGCCAAATGTGTAACCTAGTAAGACGGTAATTAATGTCCAGAAAACCTACCAATTGCTGTCTTTATGTCCTCTCTGCGACAGCTTTGGTCAGGGCATCTACTTCGTCAAGGGCGATGCCGTGTGACAACAAGAGGAACGGGATGTTCGAAACGAAAACGTTGGAAGCTATAGGGCCCAGTATGAAATCCATCTTTAGACATAATCAGCTACAACCCAATAGGAAAAAAAGGGATGATGAATGCAAAAATAGTTCACAAACAATGGGCTCCATAATTCTACCTAGGTTAGGCCAAAACCCGCGCTTGGTTTTCTTATGTATAGGGAGCCCATCAATAGCTAAATATATTACAATAATATTGCCTATTAGACGCCTCAAAACTGCTCAGTTAACTGTTTCAAAAGTACTAAATGATCGTACTCACCACTGCCCATTGCCGTCACTGTTGAAACACCACTTTTCCAAGCCAACAGCGTTCGTGCGTTTGCGGGAAGGTCAGAGTTCAGCCGTCTTATAATCTTCAGAAGACTGCTCTGGTGAATCAATGGCATACGCGAGCGTATTGCCCAAGAAATCATAGCCTCTTGAAACGTAGGTTCCTCTTCAATTGTAGGTGTGCTTGAAGAGTTGTTTGGTGCAATATCAGATATATCTGATGTCAAACTTGCATCCTCATCAACAGAGGAAATCTCTAAGTCATCATATGACGAACTAGAGGAAGAGGTCAGATGCCACGACGATTAAGATGAGTCGGACGGATACATTTCCCTCATATTCTCGGCAATGTGACGTAAATCATCCAGAAAACCTTTCTGGGCACGTCTCCTAAGTGTTTTCGTAGATACTGCTCTAAACATTCTGCTAAAAAAGCAAAAAAACGGTCAGTATAGACAGAACAGGGGTGCAGTCAGTTAAGCGACCGCGTCGCAGCACGACAGCGCAGGAAGTGGCATGGCACGGCGCGCGCGGGATTGACAGCTCAGTGCCCGATCGATTTGCCAATAACGCTGCGCGCATTCTCTTGCGCCCATAGCGACGCGTCATCGAGGTTCACTAGCAACCAATCAAATTCCACATGCGATTAACGTACGACCGTTCGAGCCTCGAATCGTATTTCATTGCTATTAGGGTGATGGTGAGTAAACAATGCGCATGTTTTTATGTAGTAAATGTTTGTATACAACGTTGATAATTAAAATCTACTTACCGTCAGCACAGTGCCCCAGGGCTGCCTTTTCTGCAGTCTGTCATATGACTTTTTAAAGGCATTTTTGAAAGCTCGTTCTAGCTGCAGTTTGGCCAGCTCTCGAGCAATTTCGAAGAGCAGCTTTGCTGGAATGTCATCCGTGTCGGAAGATTTACCTATCTTCAAGTGTTTTTACTCTGCAACAAGCACCTATTCTAGAAACAGAATATCATGAGTACTTGGTGCTATAATGGTCTCGTTACTAGGTGGAATGAAAACAGCTTTTCTGGCGAAATCGACTGAACGAACTGAGAAAAATGCTTAGATTTGCTTTTACTTTCTGATATTTTTGAAACCATCAACAGATTCCGGTTACGCGTCCTCCTTCTGAAGAAGCTGTACAGCAGTTTAAGATTTTCAACTGCCCAGGTGGGAGCGAAAAACACTCTTAATCCAACCTGTATTTTTAAAAAAATCAAGCCTTTTAAATTATTCCTTTGAACTTTTGGGTGTTTGAAAGGCTGCAGTTTCGTTTATTCTGCAAAACGTCTTCCATAGCCTTTCTTTCTTTTTTATCTCTGTTTTATATTTCATGTTAGCCACTGTGGTCGGTTTGCTGTCCTAGGCTTTAAAACCGGACAGTGGCACTTTATTAGATGCAACAACTGCCCCTTTTGATAAATGTCAGTCCTCATTTAAGTTCCCGGAGAAGAGCATATCTCAGTCTAGTCCTGATGCCTCAACTCTCATTGGAAAAAGTCTCCTCACGGTATATTTGGCCACGTTTCATTTCTTACAGAAGGTACAGAATATTCACCATGCTCCCATGAAAGTAGTGCATGCGCACTGCGAGCATGTGGATGTTGACAGTACACCTAATCTATAATTTCAAGATTTTTGGTGAATATAAGCTCTTAATAACTAGCCATTTGCCCTCCACGCAATCTATTGGGACCGAGGACTTGCTGTGTTAGAAGCGCTTTAAATGTTGTCTTTAGCAGATGCGGATCAAAAGCAGGCTTTGCGCACTTTGCCTGTAGATTGTTTCATCGAATGCTGTGTGCATTGAGGTCACCCATGAGAACAACATCAGGTTGACTGCCGAGCTCCTTTATATTCTTAAGTGAACAAGTACATGCGTTGGTGTCCGTCCTCGGTGGTCAGTAGAAAGTGGCGGTTTCAAGGGACTGCAACCCCCGTACCTTTATAGTCAGCCAAATAGCCTCCATGTTTTCTGTTATATTCTCAATCCTCGCACGCACAGTTAAGTTGCTCTTTGCATGCATCCCACGGGTTTTGTTTCTTTGCTTTTAAACTAGCTAGGATGATTGACAGAAGTTGGGACTGAAGTCAGGACTGCCTTTAGAAGAGCAACATTGCCTTTTTTCTGATCTTACTGTCATCCAAATCCGCACATACTCGACGGCAACCGATAAATGCTTCTGAGGTGATCTTGTATTGAATATTCGCGTTTTGCGCAGTTTTTGTTTTTTTTTTGCTCGAACGCCATTTACCTCTTTCTCGCAATTAGTATGTTGCTTCAAGAGCTTCCCTTAATTGACGAGGTTGCCTCCAACTTTTTAAGTTTGATCAATAAATGAGCACAGCTAACATGAGGCCCATCTTCGTACCCTCACAGGTCCCTACAGGCCCATAGGCTTTGCATGCATCCCCAGTGAGGTTATGGAGAGGATCATTAAGAGCCAATTGGTGCACTTCCTAGAGACTCATAATTTGTTATCAAACTGTCAATACGGCTTCCGAAATGGAAGATCCTGTGTGTTTTATTCGCTAAAATCTTTCCAGAGCTTGACCCAAACACTTGAAGGTATGCACGTGGTTCACATCGCTTTCATTAATAAATAATAAATAAATTGTATACTTAAGGCACAGAGGGCCCCACCAAAAAGGCCAACGACACACTGGCAAACCAGAGGTTTTTGTACAAGCTAAAAGAATATAAATCAGGGGTATTTCCCTCATGTGGATTGAAAAAAATTCCATTTTGTTCGGCGTCAGGTTGTATGCATCGGCCTAGGGAAGTCAAATTCTGCTGTGGTCAAGAGTTGGTTCCCCATAGTTCAGTACAAGGACCAATTCTGTTCTTAAATTTGGTAGATTATGTGAAAGACCAAGACAGTGAAGAAACAATGTTTACTGGTGACAGTAAAATCTGGAGTACAATCAGGAGCTCTGCCGATGAAGGTAGACTGCAGACAAACCTTAACCGGTCGGCTTAGTGATCGAGTCAGTAGCTTTTGTGGTTTGACATTGCTAGGTGTACAATAGTTCACTTAGGAAACAGACCCGATCCACTGACAGTAGAAGCTACTTTCTCAATGGTGCAGCCTTACAAGACGAGGGAACTCCAAACAGGTTTTATATGCTGACGACTACTACTTTAAAACCGTCTTCGCCCTGCTCGAGAGTGGCTAACAGTGTAAAGTCTGCGTTGCACGCCCACAGGAGAGCCTTTTTAGATTTCGATCTATTTCTTCATTACGATTTTCGGAACCTTTGTGAGGTCGCAATTGGAATATGATATACAAACCTTGCGACCATGAACAATTCAAGCTCAGAAATATTTCTCAAAATAGTACAACGATGAGCAACTAAAGTGGTTAAGATGCAAAACTCCTTGCCATACGCAACCCGCCCAAATAATTTAAATATGTTCCATTTGCGTTTTAGGCAAATTCAAAAGGAATCTCCTTCATGCATTCCACAATGTGAAAGGATTGGATTGCTGCATGGCCTTTTCGGACTTCCTTGAATTTGCTTCCACGACCAATCTCTGTGGCTGCCCATTTAAACTGCACATTCAGCAGGCCAGGTTGTATGTGCACGAATTCGCCCAGTCTGTCAAGATGGTCAAACCGTGGGATGCCCTGCCTGCAGAAATTGTGGTGCTACAATCGCTGGAAAGCTGGAAACCTCTGGAAATCGCTGGAAACCTCTGCCTTCATTTTTATGGTAGGAGTTTTTTTCCACTGCCTATTTTTTCTAGTTCACCATTAATTTTAAAACATTTCTAACTGTTGACATAGCAGGAAAAGTTATGTATTTGTACATTTTATCTGCACACATTGTCATAACTTTATTTCAGTACTAATGTTTGTTTAGACAGTGCCTTGCCGGTGCTAACCAAATATAAATTCTAAATAAATTCTAAATAGACTAATGTTGCAAAAGGAACCGGAGCGATGAGGGCTTTTAATTAACCCTCCAGACTCACGTCTCAATTGTCATGCTCTATGATCATCTTTGCATTATGGCAAACCATATAGTTTTTCATATACACCGCACTTTAGTTAAAGTTACCATTATGATACTCAAAGGCTCAGGCCTGTTGCCCTCAGATAATTGAATTGAATTGAATTCGTGACAATTAAGTCTTTGTGCGTTTTGCCGATCTTGGGCTGAAGGCCTTAGGAGAACGAGCATAAATCCTGGACCTGAGGGTGATTTCACCAGGCTTTTCTTCTAAAGACGTGTCGCTGCCTCGCTTGCTATTATCGTCAAATTGCTGAAAGTCAATAGCATGAATTTTGGTGATAACCTACATTAAAATGAGTTTGCCTATTGTTTAAACGTTGATTAAAAGAAAATTGATAAAAAGTATGAAGTCAACATTGACTTTAAGAAGGCATTTGATAGTGTCCCACACCAGCGACTCCTACACAAACTCAACCGAACAGGCATTAGGGGTCATCTCCTCAGATGGATCAAAAGCTTCATATTTGGCCACTCTCAAACCATCCATATCGGTCACTAGCAGTCGGCGGAGGTTGCGGTTGAAAGTTGTGTTCTCCATGGCTCCGTTCTTGGCCCTACCCTGTTCATTTTGTACGCCAATTACTGCATCAATGAACTGGATTGTGATGTCGCCATGTTTTCGGATGATTTTAAGCTATGGAGGGTCATCAGAACTGTAGCTGACGTTAAGAATTTGCAGGAAAACCCAAACCGACTTCAACAATGGTCAAAGGATTGGCTTTTGCCGTTCAATGAGAAACAATGCACTATTCTACGAGTCGGTAGACCTAGCACTCCGAACCTCATGGATTACTGCCTGAATGTTATACCATTGCAAGAGGTTGACGCGCAGAAGGACATGTGAGTGTAGATCTCGAGCAAGGTTCAAGGTCAAGGTCGAAGGCGGTTGGTTCAAATTTGAAGATAAGTAAATTCTCGAATTTTCAACCGATTTCTTCGTTTCCTGTAGAAAATATTAGCTTAATTACTGACAATTAATTGTATTTCTACCTCATTATCAGCTGCACACACTTGCAGTTATTGCAATTGCAAAAGGGTAAAATATAAAGTTTTTAAACTTTTTCACCCTGCGTAGCCTCATTTAAGTTCTCGCAGATTTACGTCAAAAGGACGGAATATAAAGGTTAATTCTAGAAATAAAGTTGAAATTTTGTAAGTTATCTTATTTTCAGCGAAGAATAATTTGCAGTAACTGGTATACCAGTTGATATAATTTTTCATCCTGCATAGCCTCTTCGCTAATTATATTTTCAGTTTAAACTCGTTACCTAGCAGATATTTGCTTGCAGTGCCTTGCTTAAGACACATATTTCAAATATTATATCTTTTATTCCGCAAAACGTCACTAGTGACAATTTTCCTTTCGTATTATCGAATTGAAAAAATACTTATATTTTTTAAAATCAATAGGAAACCCCAGTCAGTGCTTAGACGCAAACATCCTCTTCGCGTAAAACTTCCACAAGAGCAACCCTCTTTAAGCATGAAGAAATTAGACCTTGACGCCCTGGAAAACTTTAAAACCTTTATGTCTAAATATGGTTCTCTCTTCACGATCCTTGGTACTTTATTTAAGGGAAAGTTGTCTTCACTCACTTCTCAACAATGCGTGAAACTAGAGCCTTTTATAAACATACTCAGTACCGAGTCAATTGACCGACATAAGAGAAGTTTCCATTTTCTTTTAAAAAACGTCCCCAAGAGTAAAATACCCCTGGACGTTGCATTTCATTTCCTTTACTCATGCGGCTTTAACTTTAAAGTCGCTGAAGCTAAAAGTTGTCTTCCCGTAGCAAAAACCCGCCAGTTCTGGTCAAACGTTTTTCAGCGATTGAAGTTGACCTTATTTTCTCTAAGCATGAGCACTCAGCTCAATATTTGAAAAAAACAAGTTGTTTATCTGTAGGGATAAAACCCCAATGCAACGTCGGGTTTCACCCTTATTAGCAAACAAGAAGCCTTCGTCTACACCTTCAATATCAAAAGTTATCTCAGAGGTTTGTCCTGTAGCTAATGAAAGCCCACGGCCCTCCGGATCGACAGGAATTTCGATTCCAGCTGAATCTTCACCCGTTAACCTTGTTCCTGGTTTGAGTGAAATTGTGTCAAAGCCACTTCTTTCTCATCCCAAGCAACCTATGCCTGCTATAGCTGCCAAATCTACTAAACCTAAGCAAAATCCTAGTAAATCTGAATCATTGGCTAATGCAGGCATTAAAATCAGTAATTTCATTACCGATGGGAAACCTGCTAACCCCTCAGCATCTACAACAGCGGCGAACGCTAATGTTAGCATCCTTCCCAACTCAAAAGGTGGCCGAAATCCCCAAATAATTAACGCTTAAAATTATGTTACCAGTTTTTCGAAATCATTTATTCCTTTTTCAAATGCACGTTTTCCGCCAATTTATGCTAACTTCCCTCAAAATCACATTTCTATGCCACCCCCTATCTTTCAAATGCCACAATATAGCCTTCCTTTACAAGGTTTTCATCCAAATATGCCGTTGTACAATAATCTCAGTTCTCTTAACAGTAAACATTTCGACAAATTGTAGACCAGAGCAATTTTGTTTCCCACCTTTCATTTCTTTTTTCCAGTTTTCTTCTCCGCCACCAAATTATCCTCTTTTATAAATACTCGATGAGCGTAACCTGCAGCTCAGGAATACGCTCAGCTTAGTTTCACTCAATGCGAGATCAGTTGTAAATAAGATGGCTGAGCTTAGAACAGTAGCCTTTGAGCTTGATCCAGATGTGCTGTGCATCACTGAATCCTGGGCTCACTCTCTTATTTCTGACTCAACGCTTGCTATAGATAATTTCAATTTGTACTGACAAGACCGCGCTGAAAAACGTGGCGGTGGTTGCCTCCTTTATATTAAGTCATCCTTTGTACATTTACCTTTTCAGCTGAGCATTTCGTCCTTTTCTGGAAATGTTTGCTTTGCTTCAGTCATCCTCCCTCACAATAAAAAAGCGTTAATTGGCTGTGTCTATAATCCTCCGTGTTATTCTGGCAATGAAAGCGAGCTCTGTGAACTATTTGAAAAAGTTGCAGACACTCAATTTGATGTCAAAATAATCGTAGGCGATTTCAATCTGCCAGACATTGACTGGCAGGCCAATTCCTCTCCGCCTAAACATCAGAAATTGGTCGATACTATTAACTTTTCAAACATGTCCCAACTGGTCAGATCAGTTACTAGAAATGACAACATTTTAGATTTAATTTTTACAAATGATGTCCACCCTCTCTTTATGAATTTTCATCATGATCTATTCACAAGTGATCACGCAATAATTCACTGTTGTTTTCCAGTCCCCCTTCTTACGAAGCCTGAGGTTAAATGCAATAACCTCGACTTTGCTAATAGAAACCATGAAATGATAAATAATTTCGTAAGCAATCTAGATTGGCATAGCATATTCGCAATCAACGATCCAAACTTTTTCCGTGAGCTATTGCAGAGCCTCACAGAACAAATCCAGGCTTTTATCCCGTTTAAGATTTTTAATTCAAATACAGCTTCTTCTACTGTTCCGCATTTTCTCCAGAACAGACTTAAAAATTACCGAAAACAACTTAAAGATTCATCTAAAAAGCTCTTTTGTCAGTTCATTTAAGGATTGCACAAATATTTGAATTAGCATCGAAAATTAGACTCGCGAGAGATAAGCGTAGGGAGTCTCGGGCACTAAGTGATGACAATTCATCCAAATCTGTTGCTCTTATCTTCCATGTTCGATCATCGGCTGAGCGTCTGAATGTAACTCCGCCCTTACTCGACTGTAACAAAAATGTGTTACAGACGATTTGGGCAAAGCAGAGTTGTTAAATTCGTTTTTTGCCAACCACTTTACCACTGAAACTAGCCCCACTCCCACAATTCCTCTGCTTTCAAATTCGCTTCTAACAACCATTAATTTCTCGCCTTCATGTATTCAAAAGGAAATAGCTCACCTGAAAAATTCACATTCGGTTGGAACTGATAACATTCCAAACTCGCTTATTAAACAGTTAAGGGATTTTCCACCTTTACTAAGCAAATTATTCTCAGTATTTTCGAAAATGGTTTCTTCCCCGATTACTGGAAAACTTCTATTATAATACCAGTTTTTAAATCTGGTTCCCGCTCGGACATTCATAACTATCGCGGTGTTCATAAAACGCCCTCTCTTGCTAAACTCTTCGAAAAACTAATTGCAAAACAAATCACAGATTTTTGCATAAGCAATCAAATTATCAACTTTTCCCAACACGGCTTCTTACCGGACCGCTCTTGTGAAACCTGCCACATGTCTTTTCTAAATCTACTAACCTCTCTTCGTAATGATCATCTGTCTGTTGTAGTTATATATTTTGATCTTAGTAAGGCATTCGATAAAGTGCGTCATAAACGACTTCTAGCTTAACTAGAAGCTATAGGATTTCGTAGTCCCCTTACTGACTTTATTAGATCATACCTAAATGATCGAAAGCAAAACGCTTTAGTAGGGTCCTCGTACTCAAGTGCTACCCCGATTGTTAGTGGTGTCCTTCAAGGTACCGTATTAGGTCCTTTGTTGTTCTTACTGTATATAAATGATATTTCATCGATAGTTAAACATTCTCAATCTTTTATTTATGCTGATGACCTCAAATGCGTGTATTCCTTCTCTGAACTCTACGACCGAACGGTGCCTAGAACAAATTCATTCAGACTTAGACGCTCTTTCGGCCTGGAGCTCCACATGGCTAATGGAGTTCTCACCTACTAAGTGTCGCTACATGAGTTTTCGGGCCTGTAAGGCTGCCGCAACCTCTTATTTTTGAAGGTTGCCCTATGATTGAATGTTCCTCCATCAAGGACTTGGGCTTAAGCTACACCAATAAATTAGATCTTTCACCTCATGCCGATAGAGTTACGGCCAAAGCTGCTCAGATTTGCGGCTTTATTTCTTATAATTTCTACCTTCCTGAAATTGAATTAAGACTTTATCGTATGTTTGTACTTCCCATTCTTGAATTTTGCTGTCCTTTCTTCGGTTTAATGAACGAATCTAGCCGTTCAAAAATTGAAAATGTCCAAAGACATTTCACAAAAAAACTCCTATTTCCGACTCTTTCAACTACTTCCTACTCAACAAGATGCCAGCTAATGAAGCTAAAATTTCTTTTGGGTCAGGAGACTTGAAGCAGGCTTTTGTCTCCTTTTCCGACTAAATAATAGTTCAACTCTCCCCAAGCTTTCTGTCATTACTCCTTGTTAGTCTTCCTTATAACCTAAGAAATTCTGCACTAATTATACCTCCCCTGCATCCTCCACGTGTAAACGCTCTCTTCTTTGCTTCTAGGTATAGTTTTCTTTGGAATAACTTGCCAATTGAAATAAGGTCGTTAACTAGTCTATCTGCATTCAAGCGAAGACTGCACATTTATCTTAGCACTGATTCTATTAACCTTTTATTTTCCTCATCTTTTCCCAGTAGCTTTCCCCATGACTCGGAGAAAGGACCATCGGGAATTTAAGTGACCCTCTTGAAACTATATTTTCGCTACCTCGGGTCGCCCATGAACTATGATGTCTCCTTATATCACCAGTCATCCAAACAATGACGTCATTCGGACGTACACATTCGGTGGTCCACAGTATAAAATGCTACCATTTCTTTGGACACTAACCATCATTAGAATTCAATTCTGGATCCTAAGATGCTGAGCACATAAGTTCATTGACGAATTTTCGTGAGATTTTGTTACATACGCCTAAGTGAGCAAGAAAGAATCACCTCGACGTTTCATTATGTCATTCTGAAATGCTACTACCGTATTACCCTACTCTACCACCTGACCATTTTTTTCCTAAGCAGTTTTTTTCTCCTACCTTCTATTCAAAAATGAAGGCTTATTGAACTCTGCCTCCATTTGTATGGTAGGAGTTTTTTTTCACGGCCTATTTTTTTAAAGTTCACCATTCATTTTAAAACATCGCTAACTGTTGACATAGCAGGACAAGTTATGTATTTGTAAATTTTTTCTGCACACATTGTCATAACTTTATTTTGTTACTAATGTTTGCTTAGACAGTGCCTTGCCGGTGCTAACCAAATATAAATTCTAAATATTTAAACTCTCGCTGCATTGTTCAAAGGTAGCCAAGTCTGCGATATCAGCCCTGTAACTTGTCAAGCGGGCTTTCTCTGCCTTTGATAAAGACTGCTTTGCCAAAGTCTTTCGAACTTTTGTGCGGCCACAATATGAGTTCACTATCCAGAATTGGAGACCCTGGACCGCGAAGGATCACAATATCCTCGAAACAGTTCAAAGGCGTGCCACCAAACTTGTGACTGTACATGGCTCATTGCCCTATGAAACCCGATTAGCTAACCTTGATCTCTTTGCCTTGGATTATAGGAATTTACAAGGTGACCTGATACAAACATTCTGTATCATGTGCAGTCAGGGCTGCTGCCTTGTACCTGGAGAATTCTTCCAGTTAGAAACAACTAAGAACTTGAGAGTTCCTCCGCTCAAACTACGTGTAACTGGGGCCAGACTGGATACGCGAAAGTTCTTCTTATCCAAGAGAGCGGTCGACGCTTGGAATGCTCTGCCTCTGGAAGTTGGTATGGCTACTTCCGTTGAGATTTTTAAGAAAACCTGGACCAGTATCGCAGTACCCATTATATTATTTCCAGATCTTCTTAGTCACGTCCCAGTTGAATCACACTCTTATTATAACAGTAAAACTTCCTATGGTTCAGTACCATTTTTATAGCATTTTGATTATCTCAAACTCATCGCATACGCCTCATTCACGAGAATCTTGTCAACAACAATAGCATGTCTTCATGATACTCGTAATATGTGAGTTCACATTGACGTTTACTCTCTTCGATTAGCCACCAGCTGCTTTTTTTCCGCACGCTATTATGTAAACCAACTTTTTAACATACTCATGATGTACCAAAGCCTTTTTAGCCATACTGTAACCATGAGCGAGTTCAAAGGCGTTTGCATATCTTTCGCCTAATAAACTGAACTGAACTGATACTCAGAACCGAATCAACCGTCTCTAGGTCTTGAAGGTTCTGGATAACTTATCATCTAGATCAACCTTTGCGTCTTGCTTTGCAAGGCTTTTATTTGCACAGAAATCAATTCTGCCGTCCGTCAGAATTTGTTGAAAAACAAAATTGTTTGACTTCCAATTTTCGGAAATATTTCTCCACGACAAAAGAATTCCAGATACGCAAAAAGTAATCTTACACGTACAGATTCAGCTGCCGCTTATGAAGCAGTAACCACAAAGCGGTGCTGAGGTCAAAATAGTCCGTGTTAATAATAATTATATTTAATGCCGGTTTATAGGCATTATCAGACGAAATATTCAGTCAGGATCAGGCTGGCAGTGCGAAATCTCCGGAATATATATCATTATAACTGTTTTTACTTTATGTTATTCAGAAGGAAACACTGCTGCCTGTGAGATGATAGCAGTTCAGATTAGGGAAGGGCTAAGACAAGTGCACTCTTAATGCAGTCTCTCTGTCTTTTTAGGAACCGGGATTATGCCCCAGGCCAGAGTGCATCCGTGGACGGTTGCTCGCTGTCTGTTTAAGAAGTCAACGTCTGCAGGCTGCGGAGACGGGGCCATAAGCCTCAAGGTAAGACTTGGGATCGGGTTCAGAGGCCGCGCACTGCGTCGAACAGAAAAACAGATTCTACTGTATTGGCGCCCAGAATTCTTGGAAACTGTTCTGAATGCAACAAACTAGTAAAAATATATCTTAAACAAACAAAAACTGCGCTGGATTTTTATATTGTGGGGGAATTAATTCCACATGGCTTTGACGTTTACCAAAAATTGAATTTTCTTAACTGTTCGAGCTTACGGAAGGAATTAAAATACTTTGCGATGACTGCTGTGCCGAGATGATCAAGCTGCCTCACAGTTGTAAGTGGATTAAATGTACGACTATTCAAAAGCTTAAACAGTAAAAAGAGTCCCTTCTGCACTCGGAAAAACCATAAGTCAATGTAGACCGCATCGACTGACAAACCCATTTCTAATGATTTTGTCTAACTTTCCATGGATGTGAGCAGGTTTGTGAGGCAGGATCGACCACTTCAAAATCCATGTTAATATGAACTTAGCAAGTTATTCTCTTAAAGATCCCTTATCAGTTCCGTTTTGATTATCTTCTCCATCATTTTGCAACAGATACTTGTGAGGCTGACTGGTCGGAAACTGTTTGGTGATGTCCTCTCTCCTCCTTTATAGATGGGGTTATGTTGGCTATCTTCCACTCGATAGGCAGAGCCCCGGCCTCCATCGAGCTTTCAAATATCTTTGAGAGCGGAGAGGCCAGCTACTCTGTGAGTTCATTTAGAACTTTTGCGGATATACCATCTGGGCCAGGTGATTTAGTGGGCTGTAGCTGTTTCAGAGTTTTTCTTACTGTGTCCATTGGGAACGACACCGTGCTTATTTTTTGTAGAAGTGGCAGTACCGTAGTATTCGTCCTCGTCAAAAGGTGGTTCCTCGGTATACATGGACATGAAGAAATTGGATAGGAGGCTGGTCTTATCAGAGTTATCAGTTAACCTGTTTCCCTGATTGTCTTTAAGACAAGGAATGCAGTCGCGATTTCGTTTTGCCTTATTAACGTAAGCATAAAACCTTTTCGAATTTCTTGGTATGTCTTTGACTATTTCTGACACAAAGGCTGATATTTCTTTTCTCAGAAGATTCCGACACCGATTTTGCCGTTTCTTAAAAGCGGAAAAATGCTCCGGTTGTTGATATCTGGCAAATGTTTACCACAGTCTTCTTTTTTCTTGAAATTCTTTTATATTTCCAATGTCACCCACTCGGGTCGTGAGACCCACGATCGCCTTTTAAGTGGGCAGAATGTCTCTACCAACTGCTGAATCAAGTTACTAATGAAGGACCAGGCAGCATTTGGGTCAGGTACATGTGCAGGGCTCCAGTCTATCCCATTAAGTAACTCTTTCATTTTGGGATAATCCCATTTCCATACATTTCTCTGCCTAACTGCACGACGTTTGGGTACAGAAAAATGACTGTACTCCCAAGCAAGAACAAAATGATCACTTCGTCCAAGCGGCACGTAAGGACTTAATGCAAGGATGCAATTGTCGTCTCTACTAATGATTAGATCCAAAAAGCTTGATTGCTGCCCATTTCGGAACCGCGTCTTCATTGTGACATGTTGGGTAAGAAACTCGTCACTTACCAACTGAAGTAATTTCTGTTCGAATGAATTTTCCGATCGCGAACAGTACATTGACACCCAATCGATATCGGGAGCGTTGAAATCTCCAAGTATTAATAAGTGTTTGCTACGGCAGATTTGCTTTACCTCTGTGATGAGTGCTTCATCCGTGTCCGTTCGCTGTCTTTGGGGTCGATATACTATGGCAATATAGAGGTCTGGTCGGTTTGGGACTTTCAGTTTACAACAAAGTATTTCGCAAGACGAGATCCTATTAAGCGAGGGCCCATCCGGAATGAAGTCAATGCCTTCTCGTATAAACATTGCGATTCCACCACCCCTACGTCCGTTTCTATCCATTCGGATAAGCTGAAAACCATCAATTCTGACTTCTATGTCTGCGATTTGTTCACTTAACCATGTTTTTAGTTAGAGCAATGAAGTCAGGTTGTAAATGGTCCACGACCAGTTTAATTTCATCCGTTTTGTTCAATAGACTCTGCACATTTGTGTACATCATTTTAATCTTGTTTTCTTCCCTCGATTTCTGAAGATTTTTGGTTCTTTCTTCCCGATGGCGATTTTTGCTGGATATTTCACAATATATATGCAGTCTCCTGTCAGGGTTCAAATCTAAAGGCATTTTGTAGAGCTTTTGACCGGCGTGGTTGCCGTCAATTTTACCGGATGTTCCCATAAAAACGAGCGCACCCTTTTGACGATTTTTTTGTCTACAATTTTCAAGTTTTGTTCCCCCTCGTATTGACGTTTTTTAAATTCTGCTACCAGTGTCCTCATTTTCCTCCGATCGGTGGGAGAGTAATCCGGCTGAAAAAAAACTCCACGATGATTCTTTCTTAGTCAGGACTTTCCAGAGAGCAATAGATCTACCTGCTGTTTGCTCCCCAAGACGACTTTTAATGGCCTTGGTCGAACCTCATGCGTTTCATTTGTAACGAGAGGCCCCGATAGAAAGATCTTTTTGATGTCGACTGTCACACCAGTTTTTTGCGTATCATTCAATAAATTTTGAAATATCAGCAGATCCTGTTTTACCCTTTATTTTGGCGTAAAACAATAGGCAAACTCATTTTGTTGTAGGGAATCACCAAAATTCATACTTCATTGACTATCAGCAATTTGATGCTAAAAGCAAGCGAGGCAGCGACACGTCTTTAGAAGAAAAGCCTGGTGAAATCACCCTCAGGTCCAAGATTTATGCTCGTTCTCCTAAGGCCTTCAGCCCAAAATCGGCAAAACGCACAAAGACTTAATTGTCACGAATTCAATTCAATTCAAATAACTGAGGGCAACAGGCCTGGGCCTTTGAGTAGCCTAGTTGTAACTTTAACTTAAGTGCGGTATTTATAAAAACCATATGGTTTGCCATAGCGCTAAGATGATCATTTCGCATGACAATTGGGACGTGAGTCTGGAGGGTTAAGTAAAAGCCCTCATCGCTCCGGTTCCTTTTGGAACATTAGTCTGTCAGGTTTCGATTAACAGCTTTCCAGTGATTGTGGCATCACAATATCTGCAGGCAGGGCATCACACGGTTTGACCATCTTGACAGACTAAGCGAATTCGTGCACATACAACCTGTCCTGCTGAATGTGCAGTTTAAATGGGCAGCCCCAGAGATGGGTCGTGGAAGCAAATTCAAGGAAGTCCGCAAAGGCCATGCAGCAATCCAATCCTTTCACAATGCGGAATGCATGAAGAAGATCCCTTTGAATTTGCCTATAACTCAATGGAACAGATTTAAATTTGTTGGGCGGGTTGCGTTTGGCAAGGAGCTTTGCCTCTTAACCACTTTAGTTGCTCATCTTTGTACTATTTTGAGAAATATTTCTGAGCTTGAATTGTTCATGGTCACCAGGCTTGGATATCATATTCCAAATGCGGGCTCACAAAGGTTCCAAAAATCGTAATGAAGAAATAGATCAAAATCTAAAAAGGCTCTTCTGTTGGCGTGCAATGAAAACTTTACACTGTTAGCCAATCTCGAGCAGGGCGAAGACGGTTTTAAAGTAGTAGTCGTCAGCATACAAAACCTTTTTGGGGTTCCCACGTCTTGTAAGGCTGCGCCATTGAGAAAATAGCTTCTACTGTCAGTGGATCTGGTCTGTTTCCTAAGTGAACTATTGTACACCTAGCAATGTTAAACCACAAAAGCTACTGACTCGATCACTAAGCCGACCGGTTAAGGTTTGTCTGCAGTCTACCTTCATCGGCAGAGCTCCTGATTGTACTCCAGATTTTACTGTCACCAGTAAACATTGTTTCTTCACTGTCTTGGTCTTTCACATAATCTACCAAATTTAAGAACAGAATTGGTCCTTGTACTGAACTATGGGAACCAACTCTTGACCACAGCAGAATTTGACTTCCCTAGGCCGATGCATACAACCTGACGCCGAACAAATGGAATTTTTCAATCCACATGAGGGAAATACCCCTGATTTATATTCTTTTAGCTTGTACAAAAACCTCTGGTTTGCCAGTGTGTCGTTGGCCTTTTTGGTGGGGCCCTCTGTGCCTTAAGTATACAATTTATTTATTATTTATTAATGAAAGCGATGTGAACCACGTGCATACCTTAAAGTGTTTGGGTCAAGCTCTGGAAAGATTTTAGCGAATAAAACACACAGGATCTTCCATTTCGGAAGCCGTATTGACAGTTTGATAACAAATTATGAGTCTCTAGGAAGTGCACCAATTGGCTCTTAATGATCATCTCCATAACCTCGCCGGGGATGCATGCAAAGCCTATGGGCCTGTATGGACCTGTGGGGTACGAAGATGGGCCTCATGTTAGCTGTGCTCATTTATTGATCAAACTTAAAAAGTTGGAAACAACCTCGTCAATTAAGGGAAGCTCTTGAAGCAACATACTAATTGCGAGAAAGTGGTAAATGGCGTTCGAGAAAAAAAAAACAAAAACTGCGCAAAACGCGAATATTCAATACAAGATCACCTCAGAAGCATTTATTGGTTGCCGTCGAGTATGTGCGGAGTTGAATGACAGTAAGATCAGAAAAAAGGCAATGTTGCTCTTCTCAAGGCAGTCCTGACTTCAGTCCCAACTTCTGTCAATCATCCTAGCTAGTTAAAAGCAAAGAAAAAAACCCGTGGCATGCATGCAAAGAGCAACTTAACTGTGCATGTGAGGACTGAGAATATTACAGAAAACATAGAGGCTATTTGGCTGACTATAAAGGTACGGGGGTTGCAGTCCCTTGAAGCCGCCACTTTCTACTGACCACCGAGGACGGACACCAACGCATGTACTTGTTCACTGAAGAATATAAAGGAGCTCGGCAGTCAACCTGATGTTGTTCTCATAGGTGACCTCAATGCACACAGCATTCGATGAAACAATCTACAGGCAAAGTGCGCAAAGCCTGCTTTCGATCCGCATCTTCTAAAGACAACATTTAAAGCGCTTCTAACACAGCAAGTCCTCGTTCCCAATAGATTGCGTGGAGGGCAAATAGCTAGTTATTAAGAGCTTATATTCACCAAAAATCCTGAAATTATAGATTAGGTGTACTGTCAACATCCACATGCTCGCAGTGCGCATGCACTACTTTCATGGGAGCATGGTGAATATTCTGTACCTTCTGTAAGAAATGAAACGTGGCCAAATATACCGTGAGGAGACTTTTTCCAATGAGAGTTGAGGCATCAGGACTAGACTGAGATATGCTCTTCTCCGGGAACTTAAATGAGGACTGACATTTATCAAAAGGGGCAGTTTTTGCATCTAATAAAGTGCCACTGTCCGGTTTTAAAGCCTAGGACAGCAAACCGACCACAGTGGCTAACATGAAATATAAAACAGAGATAAAAAAGAAAGAAAGGCTATGGAAGACGTTTTGCAGAATAAACGAAACTGCAGCCTTTCAAACACCCAAAGTTCAAAGGAATAATTTAAAAGGCTTGATTTTTAAAATACAGGTTGGATTAAGAGTGTTTTTCGCTCCACTGGGCAGTTGAAAATCTTAAACTGCTGTACAGCTTC
The DNA here is from genome assembly GCA_017591395.1 of Schistocephalus solidus. Classification (NCBI taxonomy): domain Eukaryota; kingdom Metazoa; phylum Platyhelminthes; class Cestoda; order Diphyllobothriidea; family Diphyllobothriidae; genus Schistocephalus; species Schistocephalus solidus. The sequence continues at coordinate 107,321 of WEDG01006551.1, forward strand.
TTCAGAAGGAGGACGCGTAACCGGAATCTGTTGATGGTTTCAAAATATCAGAAAGTAAAAGCAAATCTAAGCATTTTTCTCAGTTCGTTCAGTCGATTTCGCCAGAAAAGCTGTTTTCATTCCACCTAGTAACGAGACCATTATAGCACCAAGTACTCATGATATTCTGTTTCTAGAATAGGTGCTTGTTGCAGAGTAAAAACACTTGAAGATAGGTAAATCTTCCGACACGGATGACATTCCAGCAAAGCTGCTCTTCGAAATTGCTCGAGAGCTGGCCAAACTGCCATCCATTCTGTGCCGGAAATTGTTAGATAGTTCGGACCATGTCATACTTTTTTCTTAACTAGAACTTGAGGTTGATGAAAGGTTTTCTGAAAAATATAGTATTTTTCCGTGATTTTAGATCAGCAAATATGGAGGAATTACTGACAAATCTTAATTCCTGCGGCTGGACTAACTTCTTCCTATGTTTGGATGTGAATTTTTGTACTCATACATTTTACCAAGTTATAGATTCACTCATTTCTCGTCTTGTTCCCTGTAAGAAAATAATTTATGTCAAGGATGAAGTCTACCTATCTATATATTTCCGAGGTAGACTGCGCAGAATCTTACATCGTTTTCATCAACAAAACGACACTTCCGTCCTGCCCTTGATCCAAATATGCTTCGAACAGGTTAAGAGGCTTTCTGAAGAAAAACTACTAGCTGATGAGGCCAAATTTTCCGTACACTCTTCGTTAAATATTGAGAAACTCTTTTCACGCACAGTAAAAGAGCGGAGAAAAACGCAGTACCCCATACTTTGAGGTGCCTTAGGAAACCCGATAAATGACGCTAAGTTGAAGGCTGATAGCTCCTATGCTTTCTTTTCCAGATCTCTTATTGGAAATTCTGTCGCTTACTGTCCGACCATCCGGGTTTGGACCAGTAAATAAATAAATTGTATATTTAAGGCCCAGAGAGCCGCGTAATTTCAAACTTAGTATCGCGGTATGAATAAATACAAAGTGGATAATTGCTGCACTATGTGAGCAGCCATATTAAACAGCAGAAATGAGTAGTATGGTAAACATATCCGATTCAAAAACGATTTGCCATTTTTAAAACAATAGTCAACAATCTTTGGCATAAACGGTGAACTAGAAAAAGAAGCAGTAAAAATAAACTCCTACGGTTAAATCGGAGGCGGAGTGCAGCGAGCCGCCAATTTAAAAAAATAGGAGAAAAACTGCTTCACTAAAAATTAATAGCTAGATGCAATGGAATAGTGCTGTGATGTTGCTGACAACGTATGAAGGTTCGGAAACGCTCCTTGTCGGGTGAGAGATAATATAGCAGTCAGAGCTACTGTTTTATAAACACCAGTGGAGGTGAGAGGACGAACTCATCGTAGACAACATGGGTCGAAAAACGAAGAGGGGACAGTAGAGGTCACGAGATCATCATCGAGATGCGACCTTGCTGACTGCATAGTCCATCACCAAAGAGGCGAAACCATCAGAACCCGCCTCGATCCTCAACCGAACCTGGAGACTATCGTCAGGGTTGCAAAATTCGGACGAAAGTACCAAGGTTGTCAAGACTTGGCAATGCTTGTTTAAAAAGGAGGGGAAGAAAAAGTGAATGCAAAGATTGACTCTGCAGAGGATGATGGAACATATAATAAGAGACCAATATAATATCAAGGGAGCTGCCCCAAATACCAGGGAGGACCCTTTCGAAATCCCAAAAGTTGCGAGTTTGGGAAGGAAACAGACAATAAGGACTTTATATCTTCCGAAGTTAAATGTTTGCACCTTGATGGCACCTTGAAGAACACCGCAGTTGTTTGGAAGGACAGTAGGCTTCCGCTTGCCGGATTGTACGAATTGAGTGCGGGAAGTAAAATAATCTTCAAGCCAAGAGACAACCCAGCCGGAAGAGCCAGACGCGGATGTTTTATTAAGAAGGAGATGGCGCGGGATGGTGTTGAAGGCAGAGGAGTAGTCAAGAAAAGCGCATACGTACGCAAAGCAGCCCTTATCTTAATCTCGTTGAGCCGGAGATGTACTACAAGGGCAGCAGCATCTAGGTACTACGCTGGGCCTTATAGGCAAATTGTAATGGGTCGGAGAAATGGGAGAAAAAGCTTTAATTGTATCGAGAGCGACTCGTTCAGCAATCTTCAGTAAAAGCGGAAGAAGCAGGCTATTGGACGGAAAGATTTAGGACCAAAATTAGCGGACTTTTTAGGGATGGGAGTGATTCTTACTGAACGCCAAATGTCAGGAATCTTTGACTCCATGAAGGACATGTTTATAAGGTGTCAAAATAGGGGATATCTGAGAGCAGCAGTATTTTTAAAACAAATGGTGAGACTTCATCACGGCCCAGCAGCAGTTGAACCACGAACAATTTTTCAGATGTTTCTCTACTATTGCCACTGACACTGGAGAAAAACGCTTGGTAGTAACGAAAGGTTGTTTTGTGGGGGATTGGAGTCAGTAGAAGTATGGATAAAATGTTTGTTTTAGGTAGT
>WEDG01006553.1:5000-47384 GCA_017591395.1 Schistocephalus solidus
CCCGCGTTATCGGCGCTGGACCAACACGGTGGCTAGATCAGGGCAGGGCAAACGTTATTCGCGTTTCGCTCCCACAAAAATGTCGAACATGGGGAGGAGGGCGTGGTGGCACGCGTAGGTGCAGGCTCATGCCGCACCAGCCACTTGCACCCGATTTCATCTCCGGTCTTCTTGACTCGCTCTGGACACCGAGCACAGTTGAGTAAGGGAACAGGGAGTGTGGTAGATGCAGTGCAAGTTTATAATCAATTCAAACTAATCCACGCGCAAATCACCGTCTCTATACCACAATACGGTGGACACCATCAAACTCGACGGTCGAGCTTTCGGATATGAGCTCTTCCTCATGACACCTCTAGATGCAAAAGTATTTCAACCAATAAGCATTGGTAGCATGGATCTAACAAAAAACGACTTGATTTTTATTATGTAACAAAACTGGTGAAACGTCGACAGTAATAAGGATGCACATAGATATAGAAAGTGATGTTCCAATTACACTGCGAAAGATTTAATATTTAATTGACTCCTATACGGTGATATGCAGTCATTCAATAGAAAGCTTCTCAGCTCTCTTCCTTTCACCAAAAGAATATATCCCGGCATAAAAACATATATACCATTTCTTCCAAATTTTCTGATCGAATGGTGTTCGTCAAATTCATCATCTAACAGTGTTAAATATTTTATAGCAGAACGTTTACTAGACCACAATTAAGTCAAATGATTTGTGCTAATCTGTCCGAGAACACCCAGTAATTCATAGATTCTTCAAAATTATTTTCGTTTTCACATGATCTGAAGTTTTATTAACTGCAAAATATGCGAGTACCCATAACATACTTGCCCAACATCAGCCAGACAAATTATTCAACAGAACCCCCTGGATAGAGGTGCTGTGGACAGGTCACAATGCATAATCGTCCATGGGATTCGTGAATCAACCAACGAAATCCCCAGGTGTAGAATAAATGATGATATCATGGCCTTGCAAGAGTGTTTGAGTGAAATAATAAGAGAGGATGAAAAAAATTAGGGTTTTTAAACTTTTCCGACTAAATAGTAAAGATAACACAAACCTTCTAAGAAATAAATCAAGGCCTTTAAAGGTAATTTTTGGAAAACAAAATTCAGAGAGACCTTCTAATCGGAGCGAACGGGGGGAGTCCCCGGTCACAGAGGTATTTTTTCAACAGGACTACTCCGTACAAGAGAGAATGAAATGGAGGGCGCTAAAAGCGGAATTGGAGAACTTGAAAGAACAGGGAGAGAAGGGACTTGTAATAAGAAACGGAGTGATTGTTCGAATACAAAAACCCCTTCTGTGGAGGACGCCCATCACTCTGAAAAAAGTCTGACGGTCGAGCAACTAATCCAATGCAACAATCTACACAAAATCCAGTTCTACTGCGGAAATATGCAAAGTCTCTTGAATATGGACTCATCCTGTGCGAATGTCGGTCCAGCTGCCTCAATTAAAGAAGGCAGCGACATAGCCGGCTTAAAACACACAAATAAACTAAAATGTTTATATACCAATGTCCAAAGCCTACTCCCTAAATTAGACGAGCTTAAGATATACGTGTGCCAAACTTCACCAGATATCATCTCCATAACTGAAACGTGGCTGACCGCGAAAGGTGGACGATCGTGAAGTTGCCATTCCAGGTTTTCAGTTATTCAGAAAGGATAGAACAGGACGTCATGGTGGGGGTGTGCTGACTTATGTCAGATATGGCCTGCTCGCGTCAGAAAAAGGAAAAAGCTCGCGTGCGAAACTGAAGCCATCTGGCTCACCATCAGAACGCCGGGGTCTCAAGCATGAGATCCTAAGCGGTCTACCGACCACCAAGAAACGATCCGCAGTCAGACAGTAGACTGATAGATGATTTAGAATCGTTTGCTAGTCGATCCGAAGTAATGATTATGGGCGACTTTAATGCTCCAAATATCGATTAGAATCTGAGCTCGGCACCAGGCTCGGAATTAAACTTCGATCGCCGCCTCCTAGAAGCTATACACAAACGCTTCCTAACTCAACACGTCCTGTCTCCGACCAGAATACGCGAGGGGCAACAAGCTAATTGTTTGGACCTTTGTATTGACAAAGGCGCCTGACAGCGTAGATGTTGTGAACTGTCTATCCCCGCTGGGCAAAAGTGATCACGTAGTCCTGCAATGGGAATATTCACTCTTCTCTGTCCCCCGATCGAAGCATCACAGTCAAACGCAACCTATGGCGTGGAGACTTTACCCAAATGAAAATTGATGTGCGCCATTTAGATTGGAATGAAACATTCACCGGGTGTATTCTCGAGGATTGGTTGCAATTTAAGGCCGTGTTACAAGGACCTATCACCAACTACTGTCCTAATTCGAAAAAGATCACCAACAGGCCCCAGTGGCTAACGAACACACTGAAGAGTGAAGTAAACCGCAAGCGAAAGCTATGGCAAACTTATCTCAGGGAAAAGACCGCCGAATCGCTGACGAAGTACAAGACGCAGAGGAACAGGGTTAAAAAGGCCTGGTTTATAAAAGCCCGCCAAAGTTTTGATAGTAACTTGATAAAACCGTGCAGCAGAAAAACCCGAAGCTCTTCTACAACTACATTAGGCAGTGCACTCGAAATAAAGACCCTATCCCTTTGTTAAAAAAACGGATGAAGGCGTCGAACTTTGCAAGGACGAAGAAAAGGCTGAGCATCTATCTGAGTTCTTTCAGTCGGTTTTTACGAGAGAAGCCAATCTAACCGCTGATAACTATAGTGCGGAAGAGGTCCCGACAATTGACTCAGTGGTCATAACAGAACCTATTGTTCTGCAGGAACTACTGAAGCTGGACGAAACCAAATCGCTAGGTCTTGATGTAATACCGGCAAAGTTGTTGAAGGAGTTGGCCGTAGAGTTGGCAGAACCCTTGTGTCTACTCTTTCAAGCCTCCCTCGCTGCAGGCAAATTGCCACCCGATTGGAAGACCGCGTGGATTTCCCCAATACATAAAAGTGGCAGCCGGGCTTCCGCAAATAACTACAGGCCGGTAAGTCTCACCTCCATATGTTGCAAGATTATGGAGCGAATCATCAAACGTGAACTGATGCAGTTTCTGGAGTGACATCGTCTTCTCTCTGAAGTGCAGCACGGATTCCGTAGAGGAAGGTCCTGTTTAACTAATTTGCTCTACTGTCTGGAACGATGGACCCGAGCGGTCGATGAAGGAAATTTAGTGCACGCAGTGTACATAGACTTCAAAAAGGCCTTTGATAGCGTGCCTCACCAACGTCTCCTATACAAACTCAACCGTATTGGGGTAAGGGGCAAGCTTTTGAAGTGGATCGAAAACTTCTTGATTGGGCGATTTCAGATTGTCCGTCTTGGCGATCAACAATCGGCGGAGGTGGCGGTTGAGAGTGGGGTTCCTCAGGGCTCCGTCCTGGGCCCTATCCTATTCCTTATTTACATTGATGATTGCGTAAGTGGCTTGGACTGTGACACCGCCATGTTTGCTGACCATATGAAGGCTTTGGAAGGTCATCCACAACGCAGCTGATGAAGAAAATCTGCAGGCGAACTTGCATCGACTCGAGGAATGGTCGCACAACTGGCTCCTCCCATTCAATGCTACCAAGTGCAATATTCTGCGATTCGGCAGAACCAGCTCCGGGCACCAGAGAATTTACTATCTGGACGACACACCGCTACCAGACGTAGAGGTTCAGAAAGATCTAGGAGTATGGATCACGCCCACACTGAAGCCATCGTTCCATTGCTCAAAAGTAGCAAAATCTGCCATGTCAAGCTTGTATCTAATTAAGCGAGCGTTGGCAAAGTCAGACAAAGAGTGCTTTAATAAGGTCTTCGGGATGTTCGTGCGACCACAATTGGAATTTGCCATACAAGCCTGGAGACCGTGGTCTGTCAAAGACCACAACACCCTTGAGAAGGTCCAAAGACGTGCAACCAAGCTTGTTCAAGGTCAAAGCTGCCTGCCTTACGAGACACGATTGTCTAATCTTGATCTGTTTCCTCTGGACTATAGACAACTACGCAGCGACTTAATACAAGCCTTTCGAATGCTGCGGCTTCAGGATTGTTGCCGACTTATTTGAGCTGGCCACTACCACTACTTTGCGAGGACATCCCATTAAACTACGTGTGACAGGTGCAAGACTCGACACAAGAAGGTTCTTCTTCTCCAACAGAGTGATTAAGGCCTGGAATGCTCTGCCGGCCGACATAATCATGTCCCCATCCATTGACACTTTTAAGCGGAAGTTTGACCAGTACAGCCATAAGTACCACACGACATCCGAACCTAACACATTTCCTGAAACATATTCCCATCCACAATTTTGCGTCACATAACATACTACTCCCTATTTTTAAGTAACATTATTTTATAATTGTTTGTCCGATGCCCTGCAGTGTGTCCGGGAGATAACCCTTTGTCCAACGTCCATTATATGTCAACCTTTTTTAATTTACAGTGTCACTGACATCAATAGGGAGCTCAAAGGCTTCGCCTATATTTCCCTTAATAAAACTGAACTGAACTGAATATATATATATATATATATATATATATATATCAGAAGAAGAGGCGATCACGGGAAAAATAGGTTTAATATCCTGACGTTTCAAAATCAAACAAGATTCCATCGTCGGAGGTAGGTGCAGTACGGCGCCTCACAGTATTTATGGGTTCTGAACATGCTGGCTCTACAGCTATTCGTGTAGGATGCACTGCAGGGGGGTGAGGGAGTTAATTGCTGTCCTGCTGATCATTGATTTTTTTCTCCATCGCCTCGCCTGGGGGCTGTGTCGGGATGGCAAGTGTCATTGACCTCGTCTGCATTGCCCGCGTTTGTTGTCCCGGACCCGCATGTCTGTTTCTCGTACCTCGTTTGCATCTGTCCGTGCACGTCTCATCGGTGGTTGCTGAGTCGTTGCCGGTGTCTCCGTTCCTATCGGGTTGGAGACGCCCATCATCGGTGTTCGTACGCAAACTATGTTCACCTGCTTCCACGTTCATGCCTGGCCGAAGGTCTTGCTGGTTCGTGTTCTCCGCGGTTATCACATCGAATGTGTTGGTGTGTTGCATAGGTTCACTCAGGCATGTGTTCTGGCTCGTTATGCGTTGCTCGCGACCGCGAACAGTTTGACTTCTTGCCTGCGATTCTGTTGCTTGAGTCGCACTCGTAAGGCCTGGTAGGCCGCCGGGAGAATCGTACAGCGGTTAATGGAAGAAGGTATGGTGTGCCAGGCTTCGAGCGTTTCTCTGGCTGTTTGGTCGATACCTCGGCCTAGGATTTCAACGTCATGGAAAGAAAAGGTGTGTCAAGAGGCCGCACAGTGTTCCTCCACCAACGAGAGCTGATCCATCTTTCTTACGGCCCTTGCGTGCTCACTCATGCGGGTCTGTGGTCGCTTACCGGTCTCTCCGACATATTTCGCCTCACAGGAACCGCAATGAACACGATAGACGACGTTCGCCGTTTCGCCGCGTGACAGGGCGGCCTTGGGTCTCATGACCAGACGTCTTATTGTCGCCCCAGGTCTGTGGGCGACGCCGATCCCCAATGGTTGTAAGAGACGTGCAACAGCTTCAGATACGTTCTCGATATATGGAATTGCCCGGGGACGCGCATTTTCGCTTCAATTAGCAATATATATATATATATATATATATAAAGATGACGTAAGACAGTGCTCATAAAAATGTAGTCTTTTGCAATGCTTCTGAAAAAAAGAAACGAAAAATTTAGACTACCTGAAGTCTGGCGGCGCGCTGTCTTTATCAATACATGGTGTTGCTTGTCTGTTGCCTGCCTGACATCCAAAGCCCCGACACAAGCCTCTTGGAAATACAGTCGGCGTGGGGTCAACTCCCACTGCATCCTCGGCGTTGGCAGCCGGTCCTATGCACCGGTTGACTCAGCTGGAGCATTCTTCTGACAACCGGCATGTGCATTTTCTGCACAAGCCAAGCCACCTCCTCTTCTCTACAATGCAATTTTGTGCGATTCCCCCTCTTGGGAAGAAGATATTAATGCAATACTGACGCTGTACACCAACAGGGTGCCCGACAATTACGGTAATCCCACTGATATCTACTGCTCTGCCTTTCTAGGCCCTTTTTTATGCAGCGGATTGGAAGAACTATAGTCATCCTGAACAGGATACTATAAATACATGTGGTTTTAAAGTAAGAACGACTTGCAATTTTCAATATATTTTCTCGCGTCCAATGGTGTTTTTTATCCTACTGTGTTGGTGGTCGGAATAAAGCGCGGATGCGCAAATGGTCCGTGTTAGAACCGACTACTAAGTTGGATTATAACAGCGTTCACCTACCGTGAGTACCTGTGGTGGATAATAGGGTTTCATTGTGTGCCGACAAACGACTTTCGTTGTTCTGCAAATATCCCCGCGTTAAAAATTGAAAAATTGAAGGCGGCGAACACGTTTTTCGGTGAAAGTCATCATCGGGTCGATATAATTACACGGGATAATGAAAAGCATGAATAATTGACAGAGTTTTTAAAGTGTCTTATGGTTAATACTTATCGTTCCTACGCCGGCCGCATGGAGACGTCATCGGGTTGAGATCACTGGCACTGGGGGAAGGGGTCGATAGGGTAGGATGTGAGCAATGTTCGGGGGTAGAGTGCAGGGAATGAATATCACTGTCCAGTACGCGGAGTGACAAACTGTCATCAGGGAGGTGGGGATGTTGTGTGGGCATCACCTGAATTGTTTGTCGGCCACGGAAGAGACATCACCTGTACGAGCGTCTTCTGGCAGCACAGGGTTGGGTTTGTTGGCCATATAGCCACTGCCTCGGATGTTGCTGGCACCTGTTGGCGTAAGCCTTTCGAGAAGTTGGCTGGTGTCTGGCAGACAACCTGAAGGGCTTCTTTTGGATCAACGCGGTGGTAAGTATCAACTAGATTACACTCTAGCTGCCAGGTTCAGGGCTAAATTTCGATTTATATTCAGGCGAACAAACTAGGGTGCGACGCATCTGCTCCCCTGAAACGGTTGAAGCAGAGCTCCAGCAGCTGCAGGACACACTTCATGAAAACGGATGCCCAAAAAATTCATTCACCGAAATATTGGGGAGCGAAACCCCAAGCCCATCACCTTAACTGCAGAAAAGAAGGACGTGTTCATAAGATTGCCCTTCCTAGGGGACGCAACAAGCTAACTAGTAAGACGACGCCTGAAGACAGCCATTACGAGCGCGGTCCTCGCGGCGAACCTTCGGGTATCCTTTACGAACTCTGCCCTCCTACGTGTGGGAGGAAAAGAGCAACTCCCATTGAAGGCCACCTCAATGTGTATTTACTCATTCACTTGCTCCTGTGGAGCAAGATACATTGGCCGTACAACGAGGTGCCTGGAAAAGAGGGTATGTGGTCGCATACCTGCTTGGTTAGGTAAAAGTGAAATTAGATCAATCTCGAGTTCTATTCACGCCCATCTAGTTGATACTGACCACCGCGTTGATCCCAAAGAAGCCCTTCAGGTTGTCTGCCAGACACCAGCCAACTTCTCGAAAGGCTTACGCCAACAGGTGCCAGCAACATCCGAGGCAGTGGCTATATGGCCAACAAACCCAACCCTGTGCTGCCAGAAGACGCTCGTACAGGTGATGTCTCTTCCGTGGCCGACAAACAATTCAGGTGATGCTCAAACAACGTCCCCACCCCCCTGATGACAGTTCGTCACTCCGCGTACTGGACAGTGATATTCATTCCCTGCACTCTACCCCCGAACATTGCTCACATCCTACCATACCTACCCCTTCCCTCAGTGCCAGTTACCTCAACCCGCCGACCTCGCCATGCGGCCGGCGTATGAACGATGAGTATTAACCATAAGACATTCATAAACCCTTTCAATTCTTCATGTTTTCATTATCCATGTAATTATACCGGCCCAATGATGAATTACCGAAAACACGTGTTCGCGGCCTTCACTTTCTATGTTGTAAAAACCTGCTATCACCTTAACACCGCACGACTTCTGGTCCGTAGCACTCCCAATAGTCAATCTTGTGTTTGCATTCTGCCACCCCGCCTACTTAACTATACTGTTGTTTTCTCGGAAGGGGCTTGAGCACAGTTTCACTTTGCATATGGCAGCCAGCTGACTGAACTCTCGTTCGTTTAAAAATATCATCCTGCAAGCTTTAAGCTATGATGGCCTCCATAATTTGATGTCGCTGGTGAACGAGGTGCTTAAATGCACGCTTTATTTACTAACGCGGGAAAGTGTTTTCGAAGTACATTTCTGCTTAGGAGAGGGCACCCCTCGATGCTAACGGCTGCCAGTCCGAAGGCATAGACAGTTCCAAATACCTCGGGATGAATTTGCAATCAAATTTGAAATCCTCTCCCACCCAAAATGATGCTGTTCGCATGGTTTACGCAATACACAGAAGCTGTTTACGGACTCGACTCGATAATTTCAATACCCCAATGATTCCTGTTTATCTATTTTCCTTTCGGTCAGTCCTCCAGTGCGGTTTTCTATGTTGCCTGGAAGACAAACGTAACATGACGTTGTTTTGCGATCGTTTCCTGACAATCACCCCTCGACTGGAGTTTTGAATAAGACAGTCAGTTCTGAGCTGGCAGCATCGAAAGGATATCTCAGACCGTCCAACAGAAAACCACTGACGCGGTTTGTACACGTTCTCTTACGTTCGGTGTTGTTGCCACGCATACCAAGGCACCAAAGAGGTGCTCAACGCAAAACTAGTTTCGACACAGTTTGGTTAACCAAGAAAATGACTCTAGGATCTTCAGTACTCTGTCTCAGTTGTTGGATCTAACAGCAACTGCCGCGACGGTATCGAGGCCGACTAGATTGGGTATACTTACAGCCGTACCAAGGTACGTACTGGCGGGTTCTGTCAGAACAATTTGAGACTGCAATGAAACCATCTCAACAAGGAAAGCAGCACAAAGGCGAACAATCAAAAAGCGAGATTAGCACAAATTTGAATTTTTGAACTCACCTCCACTATGCAAACTCGACCGAAAGACTCGTCCCAATCCCCGGATTGTAAATATTCCGAAGCCTTCGTCTGAACTTGCGGTTCCAATGAATGTCTTGCGCTCTAAAATTCTTGGAGTCGCCATGCGAGCAGGGCGCAAATTCGGGTAGGCTGGAGCGATTTGCGAACAGGATACTTATGGTAGACAATAAATGCAGGGAGGGTCGGACAAGAAGGGAAGAGACGCCCGAGAACATGATACGGAGAATAATAGCGATAGCGATAGGATTCGAAAATGCTGCTGCAACTCCTTGGGAGCCTGGATTTAGGGATTGAGAACACGATAGTGACAGAATGCATGTCAGCAAGGCAAAGTAAGTATCAATTACGCAGTTCCCATATCTCCTTCCCGAATCTATGGGCCCAGCCTACGGCTTTGGGTGATTGATGATGATGGTGGTGGTGGTGGTGGTGGTGGTAATGGTGGTGGTGGTGGGGTGGTAATGGTGGTGGTGGTGGTGGTGGTGGTAATGGTGGTGGTGGTAATGGTGGCGGTGGTGATGGTGGTGGTGGTGGTGGTGGTGGTGGTGGTGGTGGTGGTGGTGGTGGTGGTGGTGGTGGTGGTGGTGGTGGTGGTAATGGTGGTGGTGGTGATGGTAATGGTGGTGTTAATGGTGGTGGTGGTAGGGGTGGTGGTGGTAGTGGTGATAATGGTGGTGGTGGTGGTGGTTGTGGTGGTAATGGTGGTGGTTGTGGTGGTAATGGTGGTTTTGGTGGTGATGGTGGTGGTAATGGTGATGATGATGATTGATGATGATTGATGATGATGATGATGATGATGATGATGATGATGATGATGATGATGATGATGATGATGATGATGATGATGATGATGATGATGATGATGATGATGATGATGATGATGATGATGATGATGATGATGATGATTATGATGATGATGATGATGAGGATGTGGCAGACGTTACACGTGAGGACAAAGGCTGGAAAACTCAGGTAATTAAACAAACACTTAAGAGACAGTAATGCATAACCTTTTGAGTGCCGAAATGCAGCAGCACAACCGATCTTAGGCAATTGTGCTGAACTTTCGGAAACAAGACAAAGGCATAAATTAAAACGACCAAAGGAATGGAGTTCACAGCAGCCACCTTGTGGACGAGCAGGAATATGAAAGTCAAATGATCGAAGACAGTAATTCGGTGTTTGGCGAGGATTTATATGTTAGTTTGCACTATTGCGGCCAACGGTTGCGTGGATACAGCTCTGGGTGCGCATTAAGGTTTCATGGAAATATTAGTCTGAGGCGCGATCTTAGCACAAGAGAGACCAGACGCGCCTTGGGAGCAGCTTTGAAGTCCTACCGCTATTGTTCAAAAACTTTACAATAACGTGCAACAATACACGATCCAAACCGTCCTTCCTAACCTCCAACAATTCGATTGAGAAACACTTCTCTGTAATTACAGTCTGCCACTTCAAACAATGTTTACGGTTAATCTCTAGTCCATACTTGGAAAACACTATTAGGCGAGATGTGCGTGGCTTCCTGTCCTCAGTGTCTACTGCTAGCATTGCTACTCTTTTCATTGCAAGGATAAACCCTATTCATTGGAAGTGATAACGCAGGCTTTCTGTTTGTGCAGAAAATTGGCCCTTCAAGTAAATCCTCCCACGTACTGAGAAAACAAAAGTCCTTGCAGTACATGACCCATTACTTTATGATGCGACAAATGGAACATTCAGGACTAGATGTGTATAAATCCAGTCCTTCCTGAAAATATAGGCAGACTTCCTTAAGGCAAATTTTAAGGAACTGTAGGATTACCACTGTGTGCGCTGGAACAATTGAGATCAAAAGTGAATAAGCATGATAACCTAACAGAAACAGAGTCTAGATGTTCCACAAACACAAAAGTACGGTAGATGGCAGACTATCTTTTTCTCATATTATTCGGGCTCCGTGGAATCGTTCCGTGATGATATGGATAGTAAATAGTGTACCGCCCTTCCCTATAAAGCCCGTCTGCTTGTATGGTCAGAAAAAATGCTCAGTAATGCTCGCTGTAATTGACGCTGGTTTAGGGTGAATTCCACACCTTTTACAATCATGTATAACTTGCGAACCGTGATCTCCCGAAATCTGTAAGTTAACTTAAAGGGATTTAATAAAAAAAAATTAATGTGTTGCAGTCTGATGCGTAACTCTATTTACCCCTCCACGGGGACCCAAGCGGCAACAGGTTCATGTGTTAGTGCCAGAAAACGTATATGCAAAAACGGACTGGTAACGACCGTCGCACACGTGAACATGATTGGAATCAGTACACGCGATGTTTACACTTGATGTCTCATATTAGGAGAAATCCTTCTCAACATCGGTTCACACATAACAACCATGAAAGAAAGCATATATTATAGCCGTAATTACAATATATTCCCGATTCCTTCCCTGGCCCGAGCACTATCGCGTCGCAGCTTTCCGTGCGAATACAGACAACGGCGTTTAATAAGTTGGTGGACTCTCATGCAAACAAGCAATCTATTTTTACTAAAAAGGGACTGGTTAGTGTCTGTCTTCTAAGGTAGTGGCGATGCCACTGCCGGTAAGTTTGTTAGGGATGGTTCAAGTCCAAGGGATGATTTTTCAAGTTCAAATATAAAGGGATTGCAGAAGACGCTGTTTTTCTGCTATTAAATTTTTACAAGATTTATTGGGGTAATCAAACAGAACACTCAAAAGTACGTGCTAAGTACAGTTGGTTTTGAAGTGAAAAATCGTCGGAGTACGAAGTGCACGAAGACGAACTTCGGCTCCATTTCGCGCGATTGCCTATTAGCCAGCTGTGGGAGCACCGTTACGTGTTGACCGCATTGTCACGCTGACTAATTCCAATTTGCCGCTCTAGTTGTACGCTACAGTGGCGCCAAAAACCCTGGTTACAGGACAGTGTGACTAACGTCAGCGGCATTAACTTTATACTCACACGCACGCACCTGGCTCAAACGCCTCAGTAGACTTGCTGGGTCGAAGAAGTTAAACGCCTTGTGTTTAGTTTTCTCTTGTGTAGTTGTGATTTCTCCTAAGACTAGCACTTGTATGCGTCGGCGTGGTTCGCTCGAGCAGTGACTGGCGTCTCAGGCAGTTATATAGTACCGACTCTGGATTTTCCTGCATTGAAGGGAGTTGCCTTGGCTATGCTCGCTATACGACTAATAGCATACGTCTATGTTGGTTTTCAATCGTTTAAGATATGCAAGTATAGCCTCAGCAAACTGAAAGAGCTTCGACGAAGTCACTTATTCCGTATACAAAAGTTATCTACTTCCATTTTACCTTTCCCGCCAGAATTCCAGGCCAATAAAATCTGAATACCATTTTCATTACTCACCACTGTAGGCGAACGTTGGAATTTGTTATATATACGAATAAGGAATAAGTTATCCGGTCTAAAACTGATCATATTCGGTTATTTGCCCAAGATTTTGAACTCATGCAGGAGTAACGTGTCAGGGAAAAAGAAGGCAGCAGAAAAAGCGGGCGAGAGGGCATAAGCCAAGCAAATATCAGCAAAGAATCTCCGAAGGTGACATTGCAAGACTCTGTATGCTAGAACGAGATCGGTACATAGGTAATGTAAGTTCTCATCGAAGGACCGGGCTTTAATCAATTCTCGGCTTATTTTGCGTCGGATGTGGACGATTATCTTGATGGCTGTGAAGTTAAACTAATGGCTAGTTTGACGGAGTGGGCAGCCCCATGGAATATTTTGTCCCACATCGCACAACCAATTTATGATCGTACATGATTTAATACCAGTGAGGAGTCAGGCGAAAGGTATAGTATCCCGTGACTAAAGGTGGTCCTTTCCGTGTGGGCCCACACGTTCATTTTACACCCACGGGCGTCAGATTTTGTTTTTCTTCACAATCCTACTAATCCGATTTAATTTAACACCTATTTTGCAATAACTGTGCCTTCAATATCTGTTCATTTGCATTTCTCCCTGACTCCCGGTTATACTGAAAAAAATATAAAGTTCATTGGTTTGGAAATTTACTCGTGGATATATTTTTTTTTATTAACGATGACAGTCTCCTCCAGGTACTTAAATATTAATTATTTATCTTTCTATTGAGAACAGTAATAAAATCCGTGGGACTTCGCGTGATCGGCACATCAGCGGAGTGCGAGAATTGACATGAACAGGAAAAAGACTAAATGTCAACTTGCTGCTTGTTGTGCAGTAGAAGTTGTTGAATTGTGGTCAGTTGCAGATTTTCAACCGTTCTAAGGGTTAATGAGGCGAAATTTAGAGCTAAGCTATCACCTTTGAGATAAATCATCTCGGAAATTGAACATGGGACGTCACCGCCTCCAAAACTGTGGTGTGGTCAGCTAACTAGGATTCATGTGAACTGAAGTAGGCAACCTGGACACTTCATTGACTTCACATTGTTCATTCGGTAGAGTTGGAAAGAATGGGCTTTAGATTCTATTATAGCCTATAGTTATCCCTTTTGTTCCTTTTCTAACTTGAGACCAGTCGAACTTGAAATGTCTACCGAATTGTTACTATTTTAGGAGCAACCAACTATTTGCAAATGATGCCTATGGGTAGTGGTCTTTAGTTCCATGCAGGCCGTAAGGATTAAATGAAAAGATTTAAATGGAAAGAAGGTCTTTTGTGAACTGCGTGAATAGATTGCATTTAACTGAGCTTTGCAGGGTCCACGCATGTCTTCACAGACGAAATCATACTTGCGTCATATATTAAGTTTGCTCCTCAGATCCAGCGTCATAAATAAGTTAAATTAAATTTTTCTTCGTCACCCATAGGAGTACCATCGTGGTAAACATAAATATAAATATTTTTGAGTGAATTATAAAAAGAGTAAGCACATATAGTTTAGTATTCAATTTATTTTTACAAAATAGTCAGTCTGATATGAAAATAGCTTACGGGCTGGGAAAAACTACTTCAAATTGTGTTGAAAAAGACGAAATAGTGTCATTTGGTTAGTATTTACGGAGAAAAATGGATGCTCATGGAAGGTTTATATTTGTTTTTGGGACAGGATCGCCCTCGCAGGTGAGAGTATATAGGGGTACAAAACGTTCTTCGCTAAGATATAATTCCTTAATTGGATGAGGTCATTCCGAAGCAGGTGCTTTCATAATATTTTTGGGGATGACAGCAAGAACGACTGTCAAGGTGGTACTATATAGTCCAAGCCAGGAGGAAACAGTAAATTCTGTGATTCTTATCTAATCACAGCGTTATTTGACTATGATACGTCTTTGCTGACTGACAAAATTACGAGCAGATGGCGAAAACAGAGTAATTCGCCATGCTCAACAAAAGTTCACGTGAGGTCGAAATGATAAGATGACGTTAAAGGCCGCGAAGATAATGGCTGTAGGAGTGGAGGTAGTGGCATTTGATAAAGCTAAAAATTACAAACAGGTTTCGCAAAAGTGTAAGTGACATTTGGGATTATTTAAAGCTAGTAAAGTATGCATTATCTGTCCTTTATTCACAGGGAGACCCTTGGCGATGTCCAGTTTTTCAGTGTTCTGGAATGAAGCCACCGATAATGACTTAATGCTTTCTGTCGTTAGGGTGCTTACATACTCGATTTAAATATTGATACTTCAGGTGATGGCCTACGGTCTACAGATGGAAGACTTCATATTTGGATGCAAAAAAGAACGAATATTTAGGCATAGAGCAACGAAGCTGCTAACTATCCACGGAGGAATTACGTGTGACATAAAACTGAGCTAGAGGGGTTAGGTTATCAATATATGGACGATTACGGCAGAATTATTGCGAAACGCAAAAGCAAAGGTCAGCTCCGATGGTTCTCCTCTATAAAACATAAGGTTCAATAACTGACATCTCTCACCGTCCGAAAACACCGAATCAAGCACGAAGAAGGAGTCTTAGAGTAAATTCTCTAGCATATTTTTGATTTTGCTGCTGTCACAGGCATTCATTTTTACTAAATAGCAGACAGCACTATTTCAGAACAGGAAGAAGAAGAAGAATAAGAGGATGATGGTGATGATGATGATGATGATGATGATGATGATGATGATGATGGATGATGATGATGATGATGATGATGATGATGATGATGATGATGATGAGTGATGATGAGGAGGATGAGGATGAGGATGATGATGATGATGATGATGGATGATGATGATGATGATGATGATGATGATGATGGATGATGGATGATGATGATGATGATGATGGAGGATGATGATGATGATGATGATGATGAGGATGGATGATGAGGATGAGGAGGAGGAGGATGAGGAGGAGGAGTGGAGGAGCGATGAGGAGGAGGACGAGGAGGAGGAGGAGGAGGATGAGGAGGATGAGGAGGAGGAGGAGGAGGAGGAGGAGGAGGAGGAGGAGGAGGAGGAGGAGGAGGAGGATGGAGGAGGTGCAGGAGGAGGAGGAGGAGGAGGAGGAGGATGGAGGAGGAGGAGGAGGAGGAGGAGGAGGAGGAGGAGGAGGAGGAGGAGGAGGAGGAGGAGGAGGATGGAGGAGGAGGAGGACACACATGGACCAGAGGAACCGGACACACGGAGACAGACAGCATGAGGCAGACACCACAGAGACCACGAACGGAGACACAGCCGACACGACACGCAGCAGGACCAGATGGACGAAGTGGACCAGTGGAAGGAGCCGGACGAGATCCTGGAATCATCCCAGGAACCGGATGGATTCCGGAAAGGACCATCCCAGGTTGCTCAGGATGTCTCAGATCTATGGCAAAAGTCTCCACTCGCCATATTGTTTAGCCATTTCTTGCTGTTACATATGGTACAGCAGTATAGACCATACTCCCATACCACGTATCATTGCAGACCAGTGGAGGCAGGTGGCAGTATACCTGTCCTATTTCAGGAACTGCAGTGAAACTACATGGATCTAACCACGTGATCATTACTACACATTTTGATTTGCCTCTTATATACATCACAAACTCCCCACTCCTCATGGTTTATCCTGTTCTTCCTCACTTTGAAGTCGTCTCCTATGCGTACTACTTCCCCAAGCACAGATGAACGGTGACAGCCAGCTTTTGTTAGTGTTCTAAAGTCCTAGAGCCAGATCGACTACCTGTATTCTCAGTTAATCGAGCTTCAAAAACAGACTTTGGTATTTTATATAAAATAATTTTTAGTTTGCGAACATTTGATGCTACGGTCAGTTTTGTTCTGAACTTTTCCACAACATTGCCGCTGCCATCATGAGCATAGACTGATTCCAAAGCAGCTTATCTCTGATCTGTCGCAATCCTCCTTGAGAAAATAGCCAGGTTGTTCGATCCAGCCGCTAGTCTCCTCTTCAGTTCCGTCATTAATTCGTGGTTTTTACCGAACTGCCTCTCTGGAGACCGTTTTGAAAAACCTCCTAATGTGAGTTTCGAGGTTGGGTTTCCTGAATAGAAACAAATAAGCTTCTTCTTTAACGTCCAACACAATCTTAATAGGCCATGGACTCCGAGTTTTCTGATGGTTCACTAACATTATTTCTAATCCTGAAAGTGGCAAGAACGGTCACCTTCTCTATCGAAAAAGAGCATATTTTTCAGCGGATATTGAGAAAATATCAAGGTCAACGGATATGCTTTTCCCGCGGGGTAGGGAGCATTTAACTCTGATTATCTCTGGACGCCTGCTCATTTCTGCTAATCAGAAAGATCTTTAATCGACTCCCCGCCATATTTTTCAACGGAAGATCCTCATACACCTATTGCGGTGTTTTTCAACCCACATTACCACGAGTTTGATTCATTGCTTTCAAATAGGGGCTGTAGAGTACACCGGGATTGCTGAGAGACGTTGTTTGCTCGCTTTCGCTGTCTTCCGTACAAATCAGTGGGTACTCATTGTTAACCTGTCTTTGTGGGCATCCCCGTCCATAAATTAATAATCTTCCCAAATTTGCTTTTGGTCGTTTTGTAGTTTTATTATTTGCCTTTTAAACTATAGCACTGCTAAAAATATTCTGCCGTTTCTTGTTCTGTTGCCCGCGTCTCCTTAAATATGCAAGTTAATTCACACTTTTGGAAATTCAACAGTATATATGAGGCGCTGAATGCAATATTTGCCTCCTATCCGACAGACTGTACTGTTATTACGCCTTCGGTGCACTCATTTGGGTACCTTTCTTGAAACAGGACACCAGATCAATCGAATGACGCTATTTAAAAGATTATCACTCTTCCACTGGACCTTACGTAAGCAAACAACTTCCATTCACGGACATCAACTTATTCCGCATCCTTATTAACTTTGGCTTCAATACATTTGGTAGACCTCCATTCTCTTAAGGCATGGACTGTGGGTTGCGTAATCCAATAGGAGCGTTGTTTAATAACGTTCCCTGAGCGCTATGCCGTAAAACAAGTCCGTAAACTAAGCGAAGTTTTCTGTGAACACGAAGACCAAGAAATGACTACCTGCTTATTTCAATTTATCGGGAATGCCTTTACAATATGTGACATAGGGAGATAAAACCTGAAAGCATTACATTTTACTTGACAGAACTAGACACATCGCCAACCGCCCGATTTCTCCGGTCAACTACAGGTCCATTCCAATCTCCATAAATAAGAACCCCTTGGTGGCTTGCCACTTCATCAATCAAGTTGAGGAGCGACTTGTTAGTTGCACGAAGTTGTTTTGTTGGCCCGCGGACCGTCTGAAGTTTTCAGTTTTGTGAATTCTCCAGGTGGGTTCGCATATCCAAGGCGCGGAATGTGCGCTCATTTATCTTTTTGAAATTCCTAACGTCATAGTTACGACTATGCCACCACATGGAATATTTACGACGGTTTGATGAACATTCCAGTATTCTTTTATAGAAAACTCGACACTCGCAACTTCAGTTTTTGAGGCAGAATTTCTATCATGGTAAAAAGCTTTGAGGTTTAGTTCTGCAACTAGTGCCTGCAACCGCCCATTTTGAAATTTTACTTGTTGTATTGTATACGCACGAGCTAGGTTTATCAAAAGCTCTGCTTCTCAAAACATCATCAATTTCATAGGATTCACTTCAAAAGCATGCTGCAAAGAACGTAACGGAATGATTTTAATAACACTATAGATTTGAGGATTATGGTCTATCCCCAGAGAACTGACTGTTGAACATGTACTCCCTTGCTTTTTCAGCATTCTCATATTTGGCCTCCACAAAAACTGCATTTTCTGATAACTTTGGCTTTTAGCTCACCATATTCTTCAAGATCCTTAGGTGAATCCCTTGAAAAGCTCTCAGGTGAGCTTTTTCATACTGTGTATTTTTCTGCCCATTGCTGGGTGGTAGGGACGACTGGTTACATGGACACTACGCAGGCAGCATTGGGTCGCACACTCATGTCCTGTGCAGGTGTGAATGTTCCTGTGTCAGCCCTTAACCAGCACTTAACTCGTACCCGCACACCTCAGAGCTAGGCCCTGATAAGTGGTTACAACCCTGCAACCACCTCAACCGGCGGGCCACACCAGGTGCGGGTTTCCACTTTTCTAGGTGTCTTCAAACCCGGTGGTACTGCATCCCCTCCCCCAAGATTCAAAAGTCTTACAGAGAGGACGACATGCGTGATTCGTACTGGAATATGGGGATCACTACGGGTCGTCGGTCTCTACTCCTTGTTATTCGATGTCAGTTTGCTTCCATAGGAAAACTCGATCGGTGAAGGCACAGACGTACCAAAATTCTAAGTGTCCATCCAAGGTCATCGGGCTCACATTGTTGACATTTCGAGTGAATTCTTTACCTGTCGCACTATTATATGAAATTCCACTCTTCATGATCCCCTTCTTGTGAAAGCGGTTATTACCAGGCTGGTAACGTTTTTCTGCTGACACCGGAACCACCTACTTTTTACTAAACTTTAAGGGTTTGACCCGCAAGTTGCTTCAGGTTTTCATACAAACACCCCAGTATCGTGTTGGCAAATAGGATACCCTGTTCGATTTCCTCACCAATCGACATATCGTTCTATCTTGGTTTATCCGCATTTCACCACCTCTTTTACATTTGCCTTGGCATTCACTAGCCAGGTAGTTTGGTGGCCAATTTAATTTACGCTCCTCTGGATCCCCCTGATTTCTCCTGTGAGCAGGTGACTGCCATTAATAATTTTATAAATCGGAACTGAGCTGTTTTCTCATGGGGTTTTGAACCGTTAGATCGAACGAAGGTACTGCAGCATACGATTGATACAAGTTCAACTCGCCCACTTTGTCAACCCCCTCGTCGGCTGCCCGTTTATTTTTAAAAATAGTTAGAGCAAGCTAGCTAGAACGTGTTGGACAAGCACTTGATTCGTTCATCGCTCTGAGCATCTCGATTGTTCTCATGAAGATGAAATGTGCATGTTACCAACTATGTGCTGACTACAGGAAGTAAAATTCTTTCCGACCTCCTAGATGTGTTTCCAAGTGCTGCCTGTTTCCCCGCGCTGCTAGCAAATAGAAACGGCCCCAAGAACAGACAGGTAACGGTACTTTCCTTTCCATCTGGACTATATGAATTGAAAACCATACTTTGTCGGCTTGCAATGCATGAAAATCGTGATAAACTTTTGAAGAACCCAAACTACTCCTGGGTTCCCCTCTCCCACAGACATTCCATTATATTCAAGACAGAGGTGACTTCATAACGGCGTTTCAGTTACTAAGGGGACTTAGACTATATGTGGACTGGAAAATTTTTCTCAAATTGACACTGAAGAGGGATGTCAGATGACACGATTGCCAACCTTAAATGATCTCTGTCGGACGAAAAAAGTCTGCCTTTTATTCAAAGAGTCATTCGTCAGTGGAATTTGGTATTTGCGTATGTTGTAAATTTCCCCATGTACGTGTATTCAAGAGGCGTCCGATCAATCAATGGTTAACCTTCCACCGCAACTGTCTAAACCGCACCTAATGATTTGTTACTATAATTATGAACATACTGGTGCCATGCTTTCAGTAAATAGTTGTACTTTCAAAGTCGAAGTTGATACTCAACAAACTCCATTTTGCAATTACCCTGAATGTGTTGCTCGCTGTTATTTCGCAAATTCTACACCGTTTTAACTTGTTAGTTTCACTATGAATTTTATTTATTTTGCCAACTTAAACTGCTTCTTCAAGAGTTGGCAACTTAACTGCTTTTCCATGCAGACATGTACAGTTTCAATGAAGTTTTTAGGGCTGCTGTCATTTTACTCAAAAATACTCTGATGGACTAATCGATATCTTCTTTATTTTCTACGGTGCGTTCGTCCCCAGCAGATGGACCCAATTGCTTGCTACATAAAGAGATTGCGCTGCCCTCAGTTTCCAGTCATATTTTGACCCTAGGAATACTGTCTGGCAAATTCAAAACTGGCGCCAAACACGAAAGCCTGAGGCGGATGCTTTGTGAGCAACTTTCATGTGAAAAATGCGCTGACTAGGTGTGAAGGCTACCTAAGTCAAATTATTCAAAATTCGATTAAATTCGGGCAATATTTTGTGTGGATCAAAACTGTCCACCAAAAAGTCGCTTTGGATCGTGGCTGCTACTCTTTGAGTGCGAGTGTAGAGCGTATTTATTTGTTGATTTGTCAACAGCTGAGCTTTAAGAGAGAAGAATTTTCCGATTGCTTTAGCCCTTTTGATATCAATTTCGAGAAATGCCTATTGGTATGAATGATATAAACGGCTGGAACTGATCACCTCAACTGAGAATTCTTAGGGCCGCGTATCCAGAGAATTAAATGACGTTTCATGACTCCCAAATAAAATTAATGTAATGGGTCTAGTGATAAAGCAGAAGCTAAAACCAATGTTGCATTCTAAGAAAGAATACAGGACTATTTTGTGACAATTCTGCTAGCACATGGCCCTCCCGTGGGCAGGTCTTGGCTGGGCTAGGCGGGGATTTGGCCCCGCCTACTGTGACGCATATGTAAGCTACGGGAACCCCATATTTCCTGAATACTGTAACTCGCTAAAGAATGCAATTTCACCGGTCTGTGAATAAATTTGTGAACTACATAAAATAATTAACATGAAACATTAATTATAGAGCAATATAGGCGTACTTCACGTCGGTATGATTCGAATTCTATGTATGTTTAAGTAACTCATTTTGAGGGCATTTATTTGCTAATCGAATCGCGTACTAAACGGCATGATTTCGACTGTCCTATCTGGATATTCCTTGCATTCATTGGTACGTCAACCTCTGATTTATTATGCACCTTAAAGACTTTTCCTTTAAATTTCTGTGAAGAAATTTGAGCTTTCAGATTCTATGTAATAGGTTATGTGTGATCATCGAATTTTCTGTCTGGTAGCTGTCTTTGTTTTTATGATGCAGTTTTAGCCGTTATGTATTATTTTTTACTGTGTATGATAAGTAAATATGAAATGAACTTACGTAGGATCACCTCAAAACATACTGAAAAAGTGAGACCAAACAGTTATCGATAGGGCAAAACAAGAAGCACAAAGTTAGTCAGCAAAAGCGTCTGCACGACAGTGTGGCTCAGCAGGAAGCACCGCTCGCGGATGTGCGATCGCAAGCAATCGTCGGTCCAATTGATAAACCGATGACAGTTGATGCTGTCTTTTTGTGTCATTAGAATCCTACGCGCAACGCAAACAGGTAACCAACCAAAAACAAGCGCGCAAACGGCCGCGAAAAACGAACTCCATTCGTGCTGTGTAACCAGTATAGAGGGACTTTATAAAAATGAGGATGTGCCTTCTCATTTTACGTAAGAATAGCGAAAATAAAAGATTTTTCCAGTGAGGCCCGTCTTAATTCTAATAGAACAACATTTCAGAATTTCCCTTAAGACACTGGAATAAAAGAAATATTTTGGCATACTTGTACAGCGATTGCCCCTAAGTGTATGCTGTACAGTCTGAGTGCTCTGCTTGTAATGCTCGTATTGCATCAATCCTGTTTTAAATGCGTATTCGGATCCGCTTCATCTTCAACTGACAGGTTCTCTTCCTGGTTAGGATCAGATGCACTGGATCTGCATCTGCCGAGCTCATGAGGCTCTCAGGTAACTGATTGCATCACCCCACAATTTCTTTTTGATTTACTGAGCCCTTACGCGGAGGTTCACCGTCTTCCACTGTCCTGGGGTTGTTTTTGCCCAAAGAGGGTTCTCCGTTATCTTTTCTTGTTATTGTAAATATATAATAAGGTAATAATGCAATGGAAACGTAGAGTAAAAACGTTTATTGAGATAGACAAAATGGTTATAAAAAGTGTATGTTCCAACTATCCACGAGAGTTCTAATGCTTCAAAGCTGAGAATCGCGATGGTAGAGTTGAAACTAACAATCGGGAATAGAATCGGTTTCATTTTTACTTGCACGAAAAAATAAAACACAACACGTCCTAGTTAGTTTTTCGCTTCTGTCTCTTCTTTTTTTTTTCTCAATTTGCACAAATTTGTCTCCGTTTTTTTCCTCTCTACAGCTGTCCCCCTTCAGATGGAGCCATAGCCGTATAGCTTGTGAATATGTAGTAGTGCTTATTACTAACTTCGACTTCGATTGCGGGTCAGTTAGCTAGGTGTGAGAAGATAAGGTCTAGGGTATCGGGCGTAGCCGTGTGGGGTAGGAGGCGTCCTTTGCGTGGTTTCAATTTGTCCTTATGTACAGTAAAGTAGGTCCGTTTTGGTGTTTACATGTCATGCAGGATGTAGGTGGTTGAAAGGCGGACGTCAGTTAAAGGGGCGTAAAAAAGCAAATTTCATCATGCAATGGATCAGCAAGTTGTTATTTTTCCCGTTGCATTTTCGCATAAACGTTTAAGAAGTTTTTTCAGACACTGTGATATATGGTATGTTAGGCTGGATATCCTGGACGAAGAATATTATATACCCATTCTAGTCAGTGTAAACTCGACTGAAGCTTATCCTTGTTCGAGGACTATTGTTTTCTTAATAAAGATATGGTTGAGCGTTGTTTTTGTCATCCAGCGGAAATAAATTAAGACACCTCATTCCTTTTGGATAACATCGTTGCTGACCTCTTAACTAGCCATTTTCAATTGGCACCACTCTTGCTCAAATTTTTGTGTATGTGAGTCGCGGCCTCTCTGACATGCATGTCGTATTTTGTTGCGACTCGCTAAAAGGTTTCTGGCACTTTCGCAAAAATTTGTCACTGAAGCGGACTATGAACGATTTTGATAATGCACAGTACTTCAATGTGGTTTTTCGGCCATTAGGCATTGAAGGGATTGTTTTAAATTGGTAGTTACTCCAAATAGCACAAAATTTATGGGGAGGCCTTTATAGGAGTAAGTGGGTGTCGAGGAAATGTGGCCACTTTGATGGTGACTGAGGATAGGTGTTCGGACGCAGATGGGGGAACCGCGTGTTGCATTTGAGATCAAACAGCTATCGCTTTAGATATGACTGTAGCACGTTTCACATCATGCCGATCAATCAATCTCACTCATCCGTCCACAATCACTCTCAGCATCCCTCAAACGGTGAAAATGATCAATTTCAGATCAAATCTTTACAGGCCGTGGCTCATTCACATAGAAAAGTTATGTTCGATCTGCCCGGTACTCGACCCCCGAGGAGCAAACCATTTCGAAATCTCACCACGTCTGGCCAGACCCTCCATCAAAGTGGTGTCCGGCTAATAATGAGTATCATTATTTGGTCCTGTACACACCACCTCCACTGCCAAAGATGCCCTACTTTGCGCAGCCAGAGACGTTGACAAGATACACCTTTGAAGCCCTCTCAAGCCGATTTCCTGAAACGTGCCCTTCATCAGCCTAGCTTCATCATGCTCCTGCATCAGGTTGCACACATGCTTTCGTTCACCGTCCCCGAAGTCATTTCGTGCGGTTCTCCCTACAGGTGGACGCCCGCAACCATATTCCAACCTCATAAGCATGACCGCGCCCAACTTCAATCGAACGCCTAGAAACACTTAGAGCGCGTGGAGAACAACTGGTCTCGTGATCGTATTCAGCAAAACTGGTTGACATTTTAGGATGAGAAGTTTCGTCATTCTTCACTCACCTCAATAGTCTCGCGTCATAGGCGTCTTCTGCATCTGCACTGACGCATCCTCCTCAGAAATCCCTTTTAATGAGCAGCACAATCACTCAGATTTGCACTTTTGCAGACTCGGACCTCAGCTAACTTCAAAATCAGCCAAGTCATCTCCAGCCAGCAGCACCCATTGCAGCCTGAAGACAGCACCCTCCCCGCGCCAACCAAACACACAATTTAAATTCTAAAGATGGTAAATAACGCACAGCTTAGCAGTAGACAACTTTTAAACCTGATCGAGTCGTAACATATCCCATTATTGCATACTATTTCAGTCGATATTTTCGCTAACAGCAGAAGAACTCGTAAGATATACAATTTTAAGGGTCTGTAAAGTTGTCTCAATTCACACCAATAAAGCAGATGGTGTCTATTACAAGTTACACGAGTATTTATTCATTCGGTCAGCTAAGTTTCCGTCGTTGATCAGACATGGTTACACGGAAAAGTACTCTCACTGAGCACGTATTAATTCCAATGGGAGTGCGATGAGCAGCATTGCAACTGCTTTGACATGGTGCTCACGAAGTTGCTGGATAGCGTTGGATAACATGTCAATGTTCATCTCCTAGGTCGCAGCGACCATGCTCATATTTCTACTGACTATTCCATTTCTTTTCGGTACCCGAACAAACCAAAAGTAAGTCGAATAAATATTTAGCGTGGCAGTTTTAATCACATGGTGGCTGGAATCAACAACCCAAACCAGGAGCTTTTTCTGCAACATAGCCAAGGTGATGGGAAATTTTTCATTGAGTATAGTCACGTAAGGTCACTATTAAGGGAATCTAGGCTTTCTCTCTGAGTCGCCTCCCTATTCACATTCAAAAATGTCAATAAAATAAAATGTAAATAGCAATAAATCTGTAAAATTAAATGTAAGGTCATCGATAAGAAGGGGCTCAGGCGCAGCCGCTGCCGCCGCTAACACAATCTTCATTATATGCGCTGTGCACGTATCAGCAAATGAGTAGCGTAGTTTACATTTAAATGTGTCAATAGTTTTGCAAAGGATTCTATGCTCGTCAGCGAAGTCCGTTCCATGTCTCCAACGGGCTGCTTTGCGAAAATGTGTGTTCAAACGGACGTCCGTGTGGATCACCCTCTCTCTTGCAGTTTAAAGTGGATGACTCTTTCAGATGAAATTCCGGTCCGTGCTACTCTCGAAGAAATCAGCCAATTTCGTAGGGCACTTCGCGGCTCTTTGGACAATCTTGGTAGGTTAAGATGAAGCCTACCGCGTAGTTGCTGCGTACCGCGATGGCTAATGTTGACAGTCCGTTTCAGCTCCTAGCGCTGGCTTCGTCAGGCAGATGACTCAGCATCTCCCGGCCATTTTCGCAGCCCTCGCCCGCACCTCGCCCCAGCCGCAGATGTAATCTTCAAACCACGGACGCCAGCGGACGGCATATTCCGCTGAGATCGAACAAATGGCCCGTGAAGCCAGTTTCTGGGACAGTCCCTTATCAATCTGCATAAATCCACGCCCGAACGCAAATTAAACCTGTGCCGCGCCGTTTAGCGGCCTTTAAACACCGTGAAGATTTTCGGAGTGAGGAGTCTATTAGGAACACCGGAGGTCCTTCTGTTCTTGAAAATTGAAAGAGGCTGCCTCATGGAGAGGGTATTGATAGGAATGTTCCATCCCCACCTCACTCGTCCCTCCGCACTCAAATCTTAGGACCCCACACTTCCATCGTAAACCGGTGCAGAGCCAACGAGCTAGACCAGCTGCTACGGTTGAGACTCTCGCGTGCGCCCACGGCATCAGACTGATGGCCCGACATCCAACTCATCCTCATCTTCAAACATGTCGCATGCAACCCAGGTCGCGCGGAGTTCTTGATGTCTACTAAGCGAGTAACGGCCCTAAGATCTTGGAAACATCGGGTGACACCACCCCAGAACCGGAGTAGGTGCCGACCGAGCCATCGATGCAACACCCGCGTAATCTTCCTGCACCCGATCATTTCGATCCATGTCATCGCGCATTCGTCTCATTCCCATTTCAAGACGTAATCCTTATAGATCAGATCGCGTTTCAGTGTGCGATAACACGGTCAAACGCCTTCTCGACGTCAATCGGACCATCTCCGCCCAATGCGCGATTCCAGTGCTCACGCAGAGAAATAAACTGAAAAGACAGGAGCGATTCAGTAATACGAAGCCATTCTGGAGCTCTGAGAGTAATCCGTTTTCCAGAAACTTCATGGTCATTTTCTTAATTATTATTGATTTCCTTTATACAGCAAAATGGAGATGAGGCTGACAGGCCGATAATTATTGACATTAGATCAAGCCACTATTATTGGCGAAGACGTTAGACAGTGTCCCACACAAACGTCTTATCTATAAATTCATCCCAAATTGGAATCATTTGGAAGAGTTATTGCATATTATCCCAGCAAAACAACGGCCCGATATCATCATGAAAGAGGCTGAACAAGAGACTCCCAGTGGCTGATGCACTCGTTGCATGAAGAATTAAACGAACCATCCAAGCCAAGTTAGTTGTATGATTTGGGAGTGGGCACATGGATGATGGGTCGGCGTGCCACCCATCTTCGCGTGCGTGTGGGCTACAATTATGCAGAAAACGATCATAAAATATGACACCCGGGCGTAAGTCTTGAGGGTTCAGTCAAATCCTTCATAGTCCTGCAGCTCATTTTGGGAACATAAAAATGTCAAGGTTCCTTTAAAGCTTTCCAGCGATGGTAACATCACGATCGCTCCTACAGGGAGGGCATTCATGGTTAGACCTCTGACAGAGAATGAGAATTCGAACATTCAGCCTGGGATGCTGAATGCGCAGTTTTAATGGGTGGCCCGGAGATGGATTTCAGGTAGAAAATTCAACGAAGTCCACAAATACCGTTGTTAATCCATCTTCATAATGTAGAAAGTTCAGGAGTCCCGTGCATTTGCCTGTAACTCAAAGGGAAATGATTAAGATTTGTTAGGCGGCTGCGTATGGCAATGGGCTTTAAATCTTAACCATGTTCGCGCTCTTTCCCTTTGTTCTTTCGAGACAGTTAGATCTTGAACTGTCCAGGGTCTCCAGGCTTGCACAGTATATTCAAATGCGGCCTTCAGCGGGTTCTGGAAAATCTTAGTGAAGAGATCTTCATTGAAATCCAAAAGCCTTCCTGTTTAGGTAACAAAGATATTGTTGTTGGTCACCTCGAGCAGGAGGTGATGGTTTTAAAGTGGTGGTCGTCAGCAATACTGTTGTCTTTTGCTTCTTACTGTCTTGTAAGACTGTACTGTTGAGCAGTAGCCTCTGATATCATGTATGCGGATAATTCATAAGCGAATTATTGTATTAATTTATCGATTTTAAATCGCAAACACGCAAACGACTCTGACCACCCGCCAGCCGGTTTGTGCTGGTCCGCAAGGCCAGCTTCTGTCAACATAAATTCGATTTACAGATTTTAATGTCCTCAACAAAATGATTGCTGCCAACATTACAGATCTCGCAACAATCATCCAATGCATTGTAAAACAGAACCCCAGTACTCAACTCGCGAAACATCACCTCGACCACGTTAAGAAATCTCGACGCCCTTGTCTGGATACAAATAACCTGGCGCTAACCCACGCAGATGTTCTATAACCGCCCGATGAACCCGACCCCTCTCTCTCAAACGCTCGGCCATGCCACGCCCAACGCCCCTCAAAGCTCCACCAGCCATCTAAACCCGTCCTACACGCCAAATCACAACGCAGGATCTTCCTAATCCACGCCCACGTTCTCGACGCACCATGACCTCCGGCGAACCTAACCAACCAGCCTCAAATCTAAACCCTCACAACCCCCACAGACACGCCTGCAGGCATTCCTTACCTGCCCAACGACCACCCAAACGCCTCATGCCAAGACATTCAAACCACAATGTCCGCTAAACCAAATAAACCTTCAAAAGAGCGCTGACAGAGGCGCAGAAAGCCCACCAAGTTTATTGAGCCAAAATTTCTGCGAACCTCCATCCAAGACTCAAACCCTACTCAGATCCCCCATCCCCAGACCCAAACCCAAACCACAAGCATTGCTTGAGTTTGCAGGTCCTCCGCAGAGGGACAGCGAACCTTTGCGTCAATGGTAGATGGAGCGGAAGAACTGTAAAAAGAATGCAGGTTTGTTCCTGTTTTCAGCAATTTTGATGCCCACGGTGTCTTGATCTCCTGATTCCCGTTCTTTGCATATCGGCGGCAGATAGCCGTAGACCATCTCTTAGATCCCGCGTTGCATCTTTGCAAACAGCCTCTCTCGAATTTCCGTGGGGCGCTTTAAAGAACAAGGCCCCGTAGCTTTTCATGTGCTGGGTTCGCAATGTGTGACTTGTTTAGACTCAAAGCTCAATAATGTTTGTTTACTGCTTACTGGGCTATTTCCAGGTTGCTATCTAGTCCATGTGTTGAGCAAAGGCAAACTGGCTGCGTTCTGGCAGAGTTAACTGTATGTTCTTATGATTGATCCAAATTCTTGCAAACCAGGGTTAAGAATGAGTTCTCAAAACTGGGTGGAAGTTATTAACTTCGTTTCCACTCAGCATATTTATTGGTACAGGTATTGGCTTTGTTAACAGACCTAGACCTTTGGACATCATTGAAATTGGTATGCAGGGCCACAGGCAGCTCTCCTATAATTTCTTATTGGTTTTGTGCAAACAAACGCTGAAAGTGCCTCGCTTTTTGAAGAGACGTCGAATTCATCATCAAATCTAACGAGTGGTAGTAGCCGTCGGAAAAATAATTTTTCAATTCAGTTTCGTGAAGGAAAGATAGTCGAACGCCTTTAAACACCCTTTTGTTTACATACAAAGTGGATTAGAGAAAGGAGTCGTTTATTAGGTAATTGCATAGGTTGTTTACATAATTGCATACGAGAAAACAAGCAGCCGTTGGCTATTTGAGAGAGTAAACATTTAACGACTTACTTATCGAGAGTAGCATGATCAGATGCAACATTTAGGGTGACACACAGTTGTTGAGTGAGAAGTTTGATAATGTGTCACGTTTCCAGCTTAATAAATTCACAGCATAAAACAATATCTACGTCAGAGCGGTCCAAGCTACAACCACTGAAACTGTGTGTAGTTCAGGGTTAGTTTAGTATATTTGAGGGAATAGGAGTATTAATTTAAATCTCTTTGCGTGGCGGAATAAATCTTAGGGATTGCTATAGTATAGTGGATTTTAAAGTTATATTATTACAGAGTTTGAATTCCGTTGCCCCAAAGACATGACCGTCAAGCGATGCTCGGAACGTCTACCGCGACCATTAATTTTAATCTCGGCTTCAAGTACGTTATTGCTACGGTTCCACGACATGATTGGCGAAAAGTACTTTATCATGGCTAATCTTCCGCATCAATACCAATAGCCTGAGATGACCGACCCCGATAGCTCAGCGCCGATTCGGCCAAATCAGCCCACAGGCAGCATTTCACCCAAGCCATACAGAATACGAAAAAGTTTGTATCAAATCTTCGTGCGACCACTTATGGACCTACACGCACACTCCTAGTCACCTGCGCCTATCCCCACCAATGCCAACCCCGAACTCCTCACCGAACCGCTGATTGACGATCGGGCGCAAATGCGAGACACAGAAATCGCACGCCGCCGGGCAAACGCATTTATGACCCAGCCCTCTGCGTGCAATGTTCGCACGATCACAACCGCACCCACGCTATATATTACTTAAACCCAGCCATTAAGCAGCATTTGCCCATTACCATCACCGACATTTAATCTCGCCGACCGCACAGTCCAACAAACAGCTTGTTCAACGAACCGGAACCCAACGACCCTGTCCAACGACGCATGCGGCAAAATCGGAGGAAAGCAGTCGGCCATCAACAGGCTGCAATGATAGCCGAAAAGAGGAGGCCAAAAAGCGACCGCGAAGATCAACTACGCACATTTCCTATGAGCAAAACCCGTCCCACGAACCCAGCACCATTAACTACACCTGACATTGAGCGGGAGACAAATAATATGATATGCGGCGACGATAACTGTGGGAGGGGTTAGCGTTTGAGAGTGGAAGGGGGCATTGGCCTTTCACGAAAAATCGATCATTGCGAACCTATTCTGAACTCACGCAAAAAATATCTCAATAGTTCGGTCACTGAAGATCATGCAGCGAATTCAGTGCTTCCAAACCTAATAGACTGAAACCAAACACAAGCAGGGCAAACAGTAGAGCACCTACCAGACACGGTTACCGCACTGAGATTCCGCGACTGCTATTCATTATAAACATATCTAAAAGACCTCATCTCGAAATTTGGTGGTTTTAGAGCCAGACTATGGCTACAGCTGTAGCCATAGCCCCCGGATGTGGTATTCTAACGCACTGCCGGGTCACAAACCCTTCTACATAAAGTTTCACGATTAGCAAATTAAAGACCTTGAAATTAAGTATATCATTTGCAGACACGCTAGGATAATTTCTTTATCATTCAGCTACACGGAAAGGATAAGTTTTTAAGTCTCGTGTTTAGAATTGAGCTAGACAGCGCCAAAGGAGGTGCCAAATCAATAAATGTATTCTAGAAATAACTACACTTCTTAAAGTTAGCTGAATGTGACACAATAGCCCTTCGTTAAACTAACCCCCTTACTATAGGAACATATGGGTACAATTAAAACTAACTGCGCACGCGCTTTGTCGTCGGCAGTGTGGCCGAGAGCGGTCTCAAGGCGCTGGTTTTGAGCACCAGTCCGAAAGGGCGTGGGTTCGAGATCCCACCACTGTCGTAACTTTATCCGCCTCGGGGATCGTACTCCGCTGCCCTGCACTTAGCATCTTCCAATTCCATTTAATTGATTGAGGGAAATAGGGAAATATTAAATTTTCGCAGCTCAGGAAATGACGATCGTACTGCTGTCCACAACACCCTGCTGCACCAGCCTCCTGCAGCCCAACGAGATTTAGAGGGATCAGGAGGGGCCCGTAGAGGGGCTACGAGGAATATGTTTCTACACTCTGCCCTTTCCCGGAAACCCTGCGGCCTACGAAGGCTGCGACAGAGGTTTTGCCCCCCTTTGCCACTTTACGGAAAATTTGCCCAGGGAAACTCTGTTTTTTTTTGCAATTCTTAATTTATCCCTTAACAGCCTTAATAGCATCATATCAGACGTATTGTGGATATCCACATGCCGATAACATATGTCCACCATAAGCCGAACTTTGTCCGCTTTCTCCGAGATATGCCCAACATCGAAATGTCGAGATTTGTCGAAACAGACGAAAAAAGGGTAGGATACTACCATTACCCCCATTTAAACGAAAATACATACGGAACCCCATTACTATTCCTTTACCGTGATCGCCAACAACGCACCCATACTTCATCCATATAGCTCGCGTATAGTTATCAAAGTCATATTTTCCCATTCCACGTTTCCACTTTGCCCGTCCATCCGTCCAACAACGAATATCGTTCACCAACAATACAAAATAAAACGTCCAACCCGTCAAATGGCCAGTCGCAAGACGGGCCCGATGAAGGCACAACCCAACAAGCGAAACAAAACACGATCCCAGCCCTAACCCAACGTAACCGCAATGAACTCGATCGGGCCGCCAGCGCCAACCCCATCTAACGCCAGTCGCTAAGGGCGCAAAGAATGCGCGCAGCGTTATTGGCAAATCGATCAGGCACCGAGCCGTCAATCACGCGCCACGCCATTTCCCGCGCTCGCGTCAGTGACGCGGTCGCTTAACCGCCCAAATTCCGTTCCGTCCATACCGACCGCTCTTTTGCCTTTCAGCGCTAAAACGCCCCTTTACGCCAACCACAAACCAATCCACCGCGTCACTCCCACCCACTCCAAACCGCCCATTAAAACCACCATGTTCCATCTAACCTATCTTCACGTCATGGTATCTGACCTTCTTTCCCTCTAGTTCGTCATATGACGACTCGGACTCTCCAGAGATTTCCTCTGCTGATGAGGAGATAAGTTGATGTCAGGATATATCTGACGTGGCTGCAATCAACTCTTCAAGCACAATCTCCATAATTGAAGAGGAACCAACGGTTTCGAGAGGCTGGTGAGTTCATCAGCAATACGCTCGCGTACACCATTGATCCTCATCCGGAGCGCCCTCCGAAGATCATCAGACGGTCGACCTCAAATTTCCCAAGACGCACCGAACGCCCAGGAAGCAGGATGTTTCAACGGTAACGGCAATGGCAGTGGTGAGTACGTTATTTACGTCTTGTTAAACAGTTAACTGAGTAGCGTTTCTGGAGACCCTACCAGGCGTCTAATAGGCAATAGTGTTGTAAAGCATCTAGCTATTTTACATTCCTTATCCCTTTCTTTTTCCTGTAGGGTTGTAGCTCATTATGTCTGACGATGGAATTCATACTGACGTTCAAGAAGGAACACGAAATGTCCAAATAGACCTCACATATTTATGTCACAAACTTGCCCTCCGTCTCATCCTCATCGGTATGAAGAACAATTACCACCGTTACCGCTGTTTTAGCACACCATTGGGAGAGCAGTGATTCAAGTGGAACACTGCCTATCGCACAGTCTCCCTCCTACGCGGGTAAGCTATGACCTTAGACAATTTTTCGCAGACGGCAGAGCGCCACCGGAAAAGGCGACGCGGTCACAGAACCAAACACCAAAGGCACTCATCAGGCAGAGAGCTTACCATCGATGGTACATGGTGCCATGCCACGCGAATTGCGCCATTTGCATTACTGCGTAGAGGTGGCTGCATTGCGGCGACTTCTTGAGGAACGTTTGGTGATATCTGCCACCTGGCACTTTAACCGTCGTCAACATGTCCAATATTTAAACCAATGTTGACTGTAGATGAACTGACGCCTTAACCGAAGACGTCACAGAAAAATCTCTTGGGAGCAATTGGTAGGCAGACTGCACATTATAAACCATCTTACTTAGGTTACGTGATGAAGCTTCCTTTATGGTGATAAGTCAGCAGTTTGTTGATCAGCATATTTTTCTGCCTTTATTTGTTGATACTTAAATTTGATTTTCATGTAGGGTACCATCGTGCCGCATTTTGCTTCCCGCAAGTTATTCTGCAAGCAAAAGCTCAATAATTACTCAATCATATTAAGCCGCAGAGGTTTTTGATAGGTGAAATAATCCACAAAACCGACAAAATTACAGCTGGAGGGCTTAAAGAATGCCTTTGCCAGCCGCTACACGATCGCCTACGCAAAAGGCCTAAAGGCTACCTCGGGAAGAGTCTTGACGGTTAGTCAAATTTGTTAACATTGCTCAACAATTGCCTGCATTGTCATCGCTATTTTCCCTACAACTCCGCACCGAACCACCGCACCATCCTACCCTTTACATCCACGAACCCGCTTATCCTATCGTCCCCGACACGCGATCAGTCCGCGACCTCAACCGCGCATCAAGATCGCGACGCATTCGCGCACCCTCAATTCCTGAAAACGATCCTCAAACAAAACAAAACCCCTAATATCCCGCCCGCCCCGCCATATCCAACCTCACCACCGGCAGAAACCGTCCCGGTGAAACGCAATGCGGGCCGTTTCAAAGCGCTTCACCCAGCCGAGCGGCCCGTTACAGCTGTCTCCGCCGCGCCTGTCTATATCTAACTCGATCCGATCCGCGCACGAATTCAGGGGCGGTCATGGCAGTATCCGATTCGCGTCCGATCATCCGCCCGCCCAACCGATCCCGATCCCACCCAAACCGTCACTGCGCCAACCAACCTCAGCACGTCAATATTAGCGGAAATCAATCACCATAAAGGGTAATTTCTAGGCGCTTCAAATGCGGCCTCCAACTCATAAAGGTTTAGACGGCTGCCGCTTATTCCACCTACGTAACAGCTTCCTAAATTGTATGAAATTTACAATAGATGTTAATACCCACCTGTAATAAGTTCATATAATTTGAACCCTGATAAAGCATCTTTGCCTTTGCGTCCTTGGAAACCAGTCCGCGGGCCACAGCATCAACGAAAACCGCATAAAACATGCGTTAACGAAGTCGTCCGCATTTCCTCAGTCCCCGGCGAGATAATATGACTCCACTGAAAATAAATAATTGATGGGTATTACCAGTTCCCTGCTGAAATGTGGATTCAGCAGCCGTTCATGTAAATTCTGGAAAGCAGCACGGCAGGCTATCGGCTGACTGATTTAGGGGATTGATATACCCATTTGAATGGGGAGCTGTACTAGCTGTCGGTAGAGTAACCTCCGACGTTCGCAGTTTTGCTAGAATACGACGTTGGTGGTCTGCACTTTGCAGCAGCCAGTTTTCAATTATTTTGAACGTCGATACGTTCGCCTGAAACTTTACTTGGGGATTTTGAGACAGATGCGTCTAGAACAATGAATACTCATAAGATAACAGTCTTACCTGCTTGCTGAGACATCCTCTGGAAGGCAGAGTTTCCACCGATGTTTCAGAGATGGCATTTGGATTGTTCTTCCTATTCATACTTATATGTGCAACATGCTACCCAAATGGGTGAAAGCGGTAGGTGTCTGGTCCTATTGCAGAGTCCTTTCTTTCCCTGTAACGACGTGGTTGCTTTTGAATGCCAAGCAGCTCATGATCATTGACAACCGCACAGTAATGTATAAGTTCAGTAAATAGCAATTGGGAATACAGCACTAATGAACGGATGGAATTTATTGCTAAAATAGGCTGTAATTCAGCTTTGGTTCTCTGAAAATGGTAAATCTATCAATAGCAGTTAATTCATAACTTCACCTCTATTCGTCTCCAGAGTCGCTTAATTCCCCAGTCCTAGTGAACATCTCCAGTACCCATTTCACCAACACGAGATCTGTGGTGATGCTCTAGCAGTATTCGGGGTCTAGAGCCCTCATAGCAATGAAATACGATTTGAAGCTCGACCGTCGTACGTCAATCGTAGCTGAATTTGATTATTGCTAGTGCGCTCTCGATGACGCGTCGCTATGGCGAAAAGAATGCGCGCAGCGTTATTGGCAAATCGATCGGGCACTGAGCCGTCAATCCCGCGCACCGCGCCATATTTCCCGCGCTCGTGCTGACCCGGTCGCCAGTTTCCGCGCAACCACGTCCCGAACACCTAACCGCCTCGCCTTCTACCTAAAACGCCCTGGCTGCCAACGCCATGTTCCAACTGCCTCCTAATTCCACCGCCCATAACACATGGAAACGCATCCCATCCGACCAATCCTCACAAACGCGAACCCGACCTCCACCCGTGTCCGCCCACGACCATCCCGACCCGCAGACTCATTTAATTATTTACATGCCCATCCTATCCAACCCACATGTCCATCCCATTACCATCCGTCCCACGATCCCATCCTATCCAACCATCTAACCCAACCCAGACACACGAACGCCGTTGGTGGCGCAAGATGTTTCAACGGTAACGGCGATGTGGCAGTGGTGAGTACGTTCATTTACGACTTGTTAAACAGTTAACTGAGCAGTTTCGAGACCCTTACCAGGCGTCTTATAGGCACAGTGTTGTAACGTATTTGAGCTATTTTAGCCATTTTACATTCCTAATCCCTTCTTTTCCTGTTGGGTTGTAGCTCATTATGTCTGACGATGGAATTCATACCGACGTCCCAGAAGGAACACGAAATGTCCAATAGATCCACATGTTTATGTCACAAACTCTGCGCTCCGTCCTACATCCTCATCGGTATGCAGAACACCACCACCGTTACCGCTGCTTCAGGACAATTCACAGCAGTGATCCGGCGCAAACGACGTCCTATCGTAATGGTTCTCCATGCGGGTGGTATTATACCTTAAAAAGACAATTTCCGTAGACGGCAGTAGGTGCCACCGGAAAGGTGCCGTGGTCACAGAACCACACACCAAAGGCATCAAGCAAAGTAACTACTGGATGGTACATACAGCCAAACACAAGAATTGCGCCATTTGCATGACCTGGAAGGGAAAAAGGTGGTTATGATGTATGACTTCTGAGGAACGTTTGGTGATCTCCGCCACCTAAGCACCCCAACTGTCGTCAAATGTTCAAATATTTAAACCAATATTCTAGATGAGCTGGAAGCCTTAACTGAAGATCAAATACAGAAAAAATCCTGCAGGAGCAACTGTAGGTAACCTGCACATTATTAACCATCTTACTAGGTAATGCATTTAGCTTCCTTTGTGGCGATAGCGTCAGCAGTTTTGTTGATCGCTATTTTTCTGCCCTTTTTGCGACGAGGTTAATACACCTTTGACTTTTCTATTGTAGGTACTAAGACAAAGGCTTTTGTTTCTACGCAGCATATTTTGTAAGTAAAGCATAGTCTTATTCGTGGGGCATGTTACTGCAGAGGTTTTTAATAGGTGGAATAATCTTACAAAGTCGACAATTATAGTTGAGAGTAAACACGTTTTCAAGAAGGTATACGATTGCCCAAATGCGCCGCCCAAGGCCACCCCCGCAGCGAGTCCTCGACTGCAGTCACCCCATAACATTGCATTTAATAAATTCGCCTCGCACAAAAACCGCCGACGACGCTTTACACCAGCATCAAAGTCCACCGTACTACCTCATGTCAGACCAAATTCACCGCCTTTGCATTGTAGAGGCGAGATCCATTGAACCGGTGGACGGGATTGCCGGGTCCTCGACAGCGATTGGGTCCATTGACAATTGGTGACAGATTTCAGACTTATTTTTGTATACCTCTACTTTGAACACTTTTAAGCAAAATATACTTATTTCTTTGCTCAGTCTTTACGAGAGTCACCCTCATCATTGGTAAAAAATTGTCTCAGAATGTAATGGAGGCCGTTTTAAAGCGTTTACCTTGTTGGGGGTCGAAGAGAAAGGGATTCTGCCGTGCGGTTGAAAAAACGAGATGATCAACCTCTAATCCCATCTCACCTAAACTGCAAGCAACGCAGCATCCTGACTGCGTCCTAATCATCCGCACCTAACGCATCCGATCTCAACCGATCTCGCCACGAAATCCGTCATTGTGATCCACAAATCCACCCCACCATCACGCCCATACCCTCCTCAACCAAGATCCCGAACCAGCCCACCACCCGCCATCCCAATATGCCAACCCACCACACCACAGTCCAACGCAAAAACGCCGACCACAAATCATCAACCCTCCTGTTCCTGTGACACTAGAACACGAAATTATTATAAAAATTTCTAAATTCTTATATTCAATGATCCAACTTCTATTCCATATGGAATAGAAGTTAGATCATTGGATCGCATCTTATAAGATACGCGACAACATGGAATGCCCCGCCAATTTCTATGAGAAATCATCGAACCTCTACTATAATTTAAAATAAAATCAAATGCTATCTGTTAAATAATTCCACACATCTATTTTGAATGAGATAGGACACTTTCGAGTCAGTTCTTTAACGCACGAAAGGGCACCGTTAACGCCAACTTCGGGAATCAACATCTCAATACGCGTATTTTGAGCGCGTTTATGCCACGACGGAGCCTTCCTCAATGCCTTCCGCACGCGAAAGCTAATACCTCTGAGTCCTCCTGACCAGATGCCATCTATCTGCACCCTAGAAGTCAAGCCACAACCAAACGTACTTTTACGCGGCATTCGACGATGGTTATAGCGCATTTTACTAGGAACTGATAATCAGGCTAGAAGCTCCCACGATTATTAGTTCAACTAAGTCTAATTAGTCGGCAGACCCCACACCGAAATCAACTGCGCTCGCATCTGATTGGAAGTGTCTGTGCCTTCGAATTGACCGCAGCCGTTTCTACCTCAGTCGAATGAATACGCTGAAACGTCTATAACAGACTATTCTTGATCCTAACAATTATTATCCAGATACATTCATTTTCATTATGTTTCGCTGTTTTATTTTCAAATTTTGCTATTTCTAAACCTTGGAAGGCAGGTTTTTTTACTTAAAAACAAACTCCTCATTTCGAACATGCTATTTAAGCATAGAACCAAAACAAAGCTTAAGTGTTTACTGAAAAGAGGAGTTTGTTTTTAGGTTTTTCCTGTGTTCTAAGGATTTGACGGCGCCTGCTAGCGCCCAATCATCGAAAACCAATTAAAACAGAGTTATCGAGAAAACCAGGCTTAGATACAACGGTGACAGTCTTCGTTGCCAAATCCTCAAACTGGGAACGAGCACATCTGTCCGCGATAGGGAACCGATGCAGAGGATCGTTCTGTGAAAATAGGATTAAGCTGGAAGAATAAACAGTAAAGAAGAAGATAAAGATATTTTTAAATAGGTGTAGTCTGAATAAGGTTGATACTTTTAATTCCCGGCAAGTTTATATCGACGTCAGCATGCCGTACGCCGACAAGTACCATCTTCAGGCCGATAATCACACCCATTGTACGGCGTTTGATAACCGGGTAACTGAAGAGACTATGTAACCTCCCCATCGTCGTCCAAACAACACAGAGCATCTTGGAAACTCAGAAAATGCCTGTACACCCGTACGGCCACATGTGTCGGTCCTTTATGCTATTCCGCATGGTTTGTGTAAATGACTCGAATGGAAAACTCGAGAATCCTATCAAACATCCCCAGCCGACTACCGGCGTCGTGTAGATGAAAGACAATGAATATTATTTTATTTTATTTATTTATTGACATTTTACAGGCAAGGTCAAAAAATATACAGTAGAAATAAGCCGACAGAAAACCCATCCAGTGCCACGGATCCAACATTCTGCACCAGCAGGTATTTCTCTCGGCGATCGGCTGTTCGCTGTCACCGAGAAATAAGCTGATTGAGGTCTGCAGAGCCAGTAATATTGCCCTCAGCATGAAGATCTGCACAGGATTCAGAATCCATGAACCAACGCTAACCCTGTCATTGCTCCCCGGAAATGCGCATCCTCTAAACGCTAAAACCGGAAGCACGTCCGCAAACGTACGACGTTTCCTGCCGAACCCTGATACCCGGCAACTCATTCCAGATCAAGCCGCTACGCCCACCCAAACCGGCCCAAGCAATTCAACCGTCAAACAAAACAAAACACATCCCCACGACCCGCCCATACCGAGCCCCGCATATCACGAAAGATTGCATGACTGTTTAGTAGTTTAAACAGTATAGTCTCCTTCTGTAATCTACGAAGCGCATAGCGGGTCAAGGCTTGTAAGCTCATGGCTAGCGTTGTGGGATAGACAGGTTTCGGTGGATCTGAATAGAAAACTCTTTGTAAAGAAGCGTTGGACTGATTTTATCTTCTTTTCGTTCACTAGCGTGCAGAAGACTAAATAGAACGAGCAATATTCCAGACTAGCTCCGACATACATTTTATAGAGGCTGATTCTAATTTTGACGGTTTTTAAAATTTCTGAGAATAAAACCCAGTAGTTTGGCGTGCTTTTCGAGACAAATCAGGGCGCAGTGCCTGACAGATTAAGACTACTGAGAGCATGATATGCCCAGATCCTCTATAACGTCGGGGCATCGTTTAGATCGACTCATCCATGCTTAGTGGGGCCGATGGTCGCGCCACTAACTATCACGGAGCACTTTGCTAAGAGAGAGCGCTAGGTGCGCACAATTTCACTGGAGGGAGGCTCTGAAGATCTGTTTTCTAAGAGCTTCGGCTAATGATGCTCGATCAACGGTTTATACGATATGTCATCTTTAATCGTCAGCGCATGCAGGCCTACCATACTGAAAACAATCAGGAACATCGTTGACAAAGAGGTAAATAGAAGCGGGCTGAGTATCGCTGTCTTGAATAATCTCCGCTCCTCACATGATGGGGTTGAGATAACATCAGAAATTTTAACCTGTTGTGCGCGAGCTCAAATAGGGAAAATATATTGTTCAGAAGCTTTGTTACTCTGGTGCTGCTGCAAGTTTCAGCAGATTATGGCGCATCACCTGGTCGCCTCCCGAGCGCAAAAGCCTAGCGAAATCGGCGCAGTAACGGTGTCAAATAAAACCGCCGTCTGCTAGCTGTCGTCACATGATCAAACGAAAGAGAGCTGGGTAAGTTTCGCGTCATAAGACCTTTTCGAGAAAACTATGCTGGAGCTGCATTAAGCTGCGCGCTATTTTCTCTTAGTGTGACACATCATCTTTTAACCGTTCAAGGACCTCGAAGATCTTCGAGCACTCGCTGGTCGCGCATTTATTGGTCTAAAGTCGTCAAATGACGTAGGTCGGCTAGTGTTTCCGGAAATAACGCGCATGCGCGATTCCTTCCATAAAGTAGGAAAAGTTTACTTAAGAGCTAAAGATGAAATACCTTTATACAGAAGGGACGAAAATATATCGTTTACATCCGTCTTTAGAACGTTGACTGACGCTATCTTGTCCTTGGATTGTTATAAGTTAAGGCCAGAAGGGTTATACAAATAAAATTGTGAAGTAAAATTATTGAACAAAATATGTGCAAATTTCGCTGGCGAGCGATGCAACGCCGGACATCGCTGCAAATGCAAAATGCGAAGGCAAGCGGCCTTTAACGGAGCGAACCGAGTGAGCCAAAAACCGTCCGTCTGCAAGAACCGCCGGCATTCGGTATCTTCCTAAATTTTATATCTGGAGCGATGTACACGTCTTTGTTATGCGATGTAACGAGGAGGCAATTGTCCTCCAAATAATTTATTTAAAATATGCAGATTTATTCCCATTCACATTAACTATGCATAAAGTACACTTTACTAGAAAAAAGGAGTTTTATTAAAACGTATTCTGACCATTTTAGTGAGGAAAACATGCATAGAGCAGTGATATTATATCGCTTTACTGGTGTGTGTGAAGCATTCAGGAAATTTGCGGTGCCTGAATATTACATGGGCTGTAAAGGATAATGCCCTGCAGAGACCTCTCTCAAACCCAAATCCCAAAAACATCACCCTGACGCTACCCAGCCAAACCAACAGCCAGTCCGAACGAGCAAGCATCATCACGAACATGCTCTCCAACGAACCAGCCTACAGGCCCCAAAGACCTAACCGTTTACGTTTCGCGCCGTTACGCCATCCCTCCGCAAACAAACACTCGTTGGAATCATAAAACCATAGCCAAACATAACAACGCATTCAGCCTAGGCTCACGCCGCAAGTCCGGCGCAGAACCACCACTTTAACCGTCCCAAACCAAATGGCTTCAAACAAAACATCCTGGGTCGAGATGAAGAAAAATTGATGCTCATGGAAAGGTAGATATATAAGCTTGGGACAGGCTGCCTTGCAGGTGAGAGTATAAGGGTACAAAACGTCCTCGGTAAGATATAATTCCTTAATTGATGAGGCCATTTGAAGCAGGTGCTATCATAATATTTTGATGATAGCCCGAATGATCGTCAAGGTGGTAAGATAGAGTCGAAGAAGAGGAAACAGTAAATGCCGTGGTTATTATCTAAATCACAGTGCGATGTAACCATGATACGCCTTTACTGACTGACGAAAATATGAGAAGAAAACAGAGAAACGCCATACCTGAAAAATATCACGAGGTTGAAGACCATAAGACGATCGCCAACTCCGCCAGCGCATGCTATGAGGACGCAGCGGCATTCCGGGATTTTAGCCAGAAGCCGCCAAAAAAATGTCTTTGGTAAAAAATCCCAAGCGATATCTGGTACTAAGCCAAGTTTAGACATTTTATTCACATGAGACTTTTGGTAATGTCCAGTATTGCAGTGTTCTGAATGAAACCGCTAATAATGACTAAATGCTTGTCGTTAGGTGCTTTACATAATTTCGATTTGAATATTTATACCTTAATGTGATGCCTAAGGTCTACAGAGGATGGAAGATTCCAAAGGAAGGCATATTTGATGCAAAAGAGCGGGATTGCTGTGACCAGGGTTGGCTAACTTTCAGACTACTAGGCCATTTAAGGAGGTCAAGAAGGCACACTAGGCCAGAAGAACAAGGTGTCCAAGGAAATGCCGGTTATTTAAAAATACAGTACGATCCATGGGAAATATAATGTTGCATGCTCTTAGAGACAGACACAATATCAGGTTCTAATGATGAGGAGTTTAGCAACAGAATGTCACGCATTG
Source organism: Schistocephalus solidus (assembly GCA_017591395.1). NCBI lineage: Eukaryota > Metazoa > Platyhelminthes > Cestoda > Diphyllobothriidea > Diphyllobothriidae > Schistocephalus > Schistocephalus solidus. The sequence continues at coordinate 47,150 of WEDG01006553.1, forward strand.
TCGCGAGCTGAGAGCGCAGCTTGTTCTTACAAAACTTCATTTTGAGGAACAGCTGCTCGCATCGACAAGTGCTGCCAAACATTGTGATCACATGCTTGGCACAGGCTAACAACATTAGAAACCGAGCATGTGGGGTAGCTGGGATTTGTAGAAGTCAATGAGAGAGAAAAGAAGTAACTTGACAAGAGAAAGTCCGAACCTGCAGAGCAATACGTAACTGAACGAAGTAATACCA